>CATIVE010000542.1:0-22355 GCA_949628195.1 Phasia obesa
ATACATAAAAATTCCTGTGTGAAATGTATGCACACAGTGGTAGCCACACTGTGCTATTTAAAATACTGAATAAAACCTTAAAAACCAGCGTTAACGTACTTACATAATATTATTAAACACAATGAGTATAACACCACACCAACGCCTAAAATTTACTTCACTTCATGTGATGCTTATCAGTTTAACAACTGAAACATTTTACCCACAACTTCAACAAATCTTATTCTAGAATTTTTCTTTTAAGAATAGTAAGGTTTAGTTCTTTGTTTGATAGTATTTCCATTGGTATTTTGTGCGTCAAAGAGTTACTCACAACCACTTTAGTCTGTTTGTTGCTTGGTATTCCTTGTTTTGGTTTTCTACAAAAGCTTTATAAGCTTATGTATGTATTTTGTTTTGTTTTAAATTGGAGTACTTCAGGACAACTGGTTTTTAGTAAAACACACAAATTAAAGTGAGCATTTGTAAATGTGTCGTAAAGCTCAAGCCTCTGGAGGCAGTAAAATTACAAATTAGATATGTAACTATGAGTTGGCTACAGAGTGGTTTTCATCCCTCAGTACTATTTTAAATGTAAGAAATTTATATGTTGAATAATATAAAGATATTTAATCTATACATATAATAAAATAGTAATTCATTTCCGTCCGTCTATCTATCTGTCTGTCTGCTTTTCTTTTGCGTTAAACAAAACAAAATATCTTATTTCCAAGAAAAAACATTGAAAGTGCGGTTTCCGGTATAAAAGTACTGCTTAGTACGGCACCTTTAATTTTTAAAAGTGGGATATTAGTGGAAAGCATACCTAGTTGCTTCTAATTAAGTGTCTAAAAGTCAGAATTATAGAGATTAAAAAAGATCAGTTTTACGACCAAGGTCCTTTTTGAGTTTTTCTTGATTGCATCTAATTAAAGGTCCAATAGTCAAAACTCTTTTAGCAGAAACTGCTGGTGGCAGCGAAGTCAAAGAAGACTGCAAAACTACTGAGAATCCCTCGAGGACAGGTGGGCACACTTGTGGCTGTGCTGACAGAGCACTGCGTCATTGGTGTCAACTCTAGGTGATTGAATCTCTCATATAATGACTTCTGTAGAAGTTGTTAGGACGAGGAGAATCAAAACAGGATAAACTCATTTAAACGGGCTTCGGGGTGGTTTTGCCCTCAACCAAGTATGGATCCGCATGAATCCTAAGGATCTTTCTGCTTATCCGTCTGATCACAGAACCGGCGACCTGTGCAACCTATACTAACGTAACCTAAAACCCTTAACAGTGTGTTTTTCAAATTATATTATATGAATTGAAAAAATCAATTTTTTGAAATCTCAAAAACGATATTAGTCCTTTTTTCCAAAATGATAGAATATGGGCGAAAATTTCATAGTGAAAAGCACACTTAGTTTCATCCATATATGTAAATAAAAATGTTCTACACCTTATTATATTTATAAAAAAGAGAAAGAAGAAGTATAAATTATAACGGTTTTAGGTTACAATATTTAAATATAGAAATATTAATAACCAAATCTAATTGTGGGTCCTTATATTCTTTACTAATGATGCTGGGGAACATTTAGCAATGTACTGTCATTTTTGAATTCATTCCTGTTTCTCAAAATTTAAAATGAATTAAAGTACAGAAAATTTACCATGAATAAATAATTATTGAGCGCTTTAAAGTTATTTTAATTTTTTTTTTCTTGAACGTTTTTATTCATATTTTTATTTATTGTACATATCTTTAATAAATTTAAACCAGCAATAATTGTTCATATCTTAAATCTAAAATAAAAATAAATATACTTGTATTTATATGTAAATTTCAAGTGTGTGCCTCGAATGGTTTAAGAAATAAAGCCATATGCTTGAAAACCACGTCACTGTCGAAACACCCTATAATTTGTTGTTGTAGCGGCCATAGTAATAAAACTTTTGTGAACATTTCTAGAGGCTACCGATTACCGTTCCATAGATAGGTGCTAACAGACGAACAGATATTGTAGCGAAAACAATAAGGTTTAACTTTTACCTTTTGGGAATGAAACCCTAAAAACAAAAACTGCCAGACATTATGCAGCTGCTGAGAAAACAGCTACAAATTAGTTCCCTATGCTTTCTAATTTTATTAGTATTTTAATCTTTAGATAATCGGCCCTATTCCCGTTGGCGTTGTACTTTGAAAATGAATTAAAAACGACAATTTGGCATCACCGTTGGCGTTAACGACATTTGTAGTAAATACATATATCGGTATTCTCTATTATGAAACGAAGATAGAAACGACAATAAAACATTCGTTCACTGTCGTCATCATTGTAGGCAATGAAATGCAAACGACTACAAGAAATTTTAGTCTTTTAAATGGAAAAACATCCGCTTATGATAAGGATTTTCGAAAGAGCATAAAACCCTAAAATTTCTCCATTTTTGACGCGAAACTGCCGAGAAATTCAATCCGTTTGAGCTTCTAGTTCTTGATGGAGAAGGTTGGCATAACGTAAGTGAAACTTTATTAGGAGAAAGTATCCATTAAAATGTTTTTTTTTTTTTTTATTAAAATAAATCAAGATAAAAAGGAAGCTCTGAATCCAGAGCAACAGGCGAAGGCTGTTATAAACAGGTGCGATTGTCACCATTGGAAGATGCGCTGTCAAACCTTTTAAATTTTAAAACTCAAATTAACCTGAAATGTAATGTTGTGGTATTCTTCGACCATGAAGAAGTTAGATCGCTACTAATCGAGTTTCTTACTTAGAATCTGGCATCGCAAAAATGTTAACGTTCTATCGTAGCATCTTCCTATGTATATTTACATCCATTATTTCATCATCATCCTTTAAAGTTGAAAAATAAAATTCAGTACTCGCCATATTTTGTTAAAACTTAAAAAGAAATAACAAACTTTTCAGAAATTTACGAAAATGTCATAAATAATAACTTAAAAAATTGAAGTGTTGGCACACTTTATTAATTTTTCTTTTTGTTTCCGATAACATTTCTTCTTTGTTTTAACGACAACGACATAGAAATGGCAATTAAAACGCCAACGGGAATAGGGCCGAATAAGTATTTTAAAGTACAAAATAACTAATAAATATAACCAAACCGTAGTAAATTGAAGTTATTATACAATTTCTACGTTTTAATATAAAATAGAAATTATTTATTTATTTATTTCTATTTCCTATACAACAAGACTGGGTCTTATATTTATAGTACAGGAACGCATTACGTCACAAATACATAAGTATATGAAAATACATATTATAAAAAATAAAGAAAAACAATAAGAACAAGTAATTATTATTAAGTTATTGATAAAATTTAAATAAAAATGTTTTGAAACTATTAGCATTGCAGTTTCTTTGTTGACTTGGTGGAAGATTGTTCCAAAGACGAGCGGCATGTACATAAAATTGCCATTCAGGCACTAGATATTGATGCCGAGGTATTAAAATATTTTGGTTTCGTGGCGATTTCGAAAAACGTAATTTTTCAAATAAATATTTGGGTATTTGACTATTTACTATTTAATGCAAAAAAGTAAGAGTGCGGATTTTAACCAAGTTTTCAAAAGCGACTCCATACAAAGAAAAAAAAACAGAGGAGACCTGATCAAATCTTCTCAATCCATATACATATCTTATAATATTATTAAACAATACATTTAAGTTTCTTTTACTAACTGTGTCAGAGCTTCCGAATAATTCACACCCATACATCAGGGAAGGAATCAGGCACCTTTTGGCAAGTAAGGCCCTTATTCTTAATGGAGTGAAATATTGTGTGGACCAGATAGTTCGAAGCTTTGCATAAGTTTGACCAACCAGTGAGTTGATATGATCATTTCATGTCAAATTGCAATTAAAAGTAATACCCAGATATTTCGCAGTGCGAACAATTTCAATTTTTTCACCATTTAACACAATATCCTGGGAAATGTTGGGAATTACACGTTTTTTACATATTACAATACATTTGGATTTGCTCGTATTCAAACCGAGTCCATTTGTACTAGCCCAAAGGTAGATTCTGTTTAAATCGGCATTCAGATCTAATATGCCCGAAGCAATATTTTGAAATGGGCAACTTAGAGTGAGTTGTACGTCATCTGCATATAAATAGATTTTACTTTTAGAAAGCTGATTTGGAAAATCGTTTGCATATAATGAAAATAAAAGAGGTGCTAAAATAGAGCCTTGAGGCACTCCTTTAATAAGGGATAAGCAATCTGACCATGCATCATTTACAAATACCGATTGTGTTCGGTTTGAAAGATATGATAATATAAGTCTCGCTGATGTGCTCGTAAATCTAAAAAAGTGTTTAAGTTTTTCAATGAGTATATCATGGTCTACCATATCGAAAGCCTTAGAGTAGTCCAAAAGCACTAAGAAGATAATGTATCCATTTTCTAATCCGTATATTCTCACTAACTTCCACAAGAGCCGTAATGCAGCTATGACTCTGGCGAAAACGAGATTGCTTACTAGAAAGCAAATTATTATTATTAAGATATGCAGTCATTTGTTTATATAAAAGTTTTTCCAAGACTTTCGATGGAAAACACAAGATGGCTATAGGTCTGTATTCCCCATTCGACTTAGGTAATGGAACAATTTTTGCATATTTCCAGTTTAGTGGATACTCACTTGACATTATTATAGAATTAAACATATGGGTGACATACGGAAGAATCAAGGGCAGCAGTATTCTTATAAATTTTGGATGTAAGTTATCACTACCCACTGCGTTTGATTAAATTGATGAGCACCTTGAAAGGACATTATATTGAGTGACGCAAGAAAATTGAAAAAATTCGCCGGTTATCCTATTATTTGTATTTAAACTGTATGTAGAAAAATTGAAAAAAAGTGGGATTCGCTTGAATAACAGAGATGTTAGTAAACGTTCTGTTAAGCATATTTATATCCAATTGACAGTCAAAATTGTTGTTTGCACTGCCTATTCCTATTTCACGAATAGTATTCCAAGACTGCAGTACTGAACCGTTTAGAATAATATTCGGTTTTTGCGTGTTTAATAACTTTGTTAACATTTTTTCTTGCAACGGAATACTGCAATTTAAGTTCAGAAGTTTTATAACGTTACCAACTACCGAATGCTCCGTAAGTCCCTTTGGAGTATTGCATTTTTAACAATAATTGAACACCAGGGTTTTTGTTTATAAATTATATTTTTTTGTTTTAGTGGTACAGCTAAATCAAAGAGATTGTATTTTTTGCTCCAGAAATGAGGATTGCTCGTCAACTGACGACATGAAATAGAGGTCACTCCAGGCAATGCTTGATGAACTTTCATAAAGATCCAGGTGTTTAAAATCACGATAACTGAAACACTGTTTCATTTGTTGAACTTGAAAGTTATAAGTTAATAATAACAGGTCATGTTTTGAAAAACAAGGAGCAGATATCTGATCATACAGAATTATATTGCCAGGGTTAGACACAAAGAAAATGTCAATTAGTGAGCTTATTGTGGATGTAAGGTGAGTTGGAATTTTTATGTTAACTGTAGTAAGACCAAGCGATAGCATATTATCAGGGAGTGTCATTTCAATCAAAAGATTTGAATTAAAATCACCCGTAATAATTATATCATATCTTGAGGCAAGATTTTCAAATGTAGAAAACATTTATTCTCTTATTTGGTCTATAAACGCAGCCCAACAACAAGTTTTTGACAAACGATGAAACTTCAATAAAAATAAACTCAACTGCCTGTCCAAATTAACTATTTGAATGTGATGACTTACAGCAAATTTTATAAGAAATACTATTTTTTACAAATATGGCAACACCACTACCATGACTTTCTCTGTCAGATCTAAAGACTCTGTAACCGTAAGGACATATAAAACTGTCTGGGGTTGATGCTACTAACCATGTTTCCGAGATACAAATAACATCAATATCGGAGTCCTCAAATATTGCTTTAAATTCATCCACCTTATTATTTAAGCTTTGGGCATTAATGTGTACGATTTTAAAACCTTTTTAGGGCTCCGTACCCAAAGGGTAAAAACGAAACCCTATTGTTTTCGCTGCACTATCTGTCCGTCTGTCCGTTTATCAGCGCCTTTTATCTCTGGAACCGTAATAGGTAGACTCTTGAAACTTTCACAGATAATGTATAGTTGTTGCCGCTATAGCACCAAATACTAAAACTTATAGGGTGTTCCGATAGAGAGGTGTTATTTACAAATATGTGTTTATTTCTTGAACTGTAGGAAGCATAGACTTAAGATTTACAAACAGTAATTAAAACTTAGTTCGCTATATAAACAAGTCTAAAATATAAACCTAAAAATTAAAGGGTGTTCCGATAGTGGCGTGATTTGCATGTATAAGGACTAAGTTTTCAACCATAATAGGTAGACTCTTGAAATTTTCACAGAAGGTGTATACCTGGGCCAATATAGCAACAAATACTAAAACTTATAGGGTGTTCCGAAAGTAAAATGTTATTTGCCTTTATGTCTTTATTTCTTGAGCTATAGGAGGCAACCACCTAAAATTTGCAAACAGTAATTAACTCTAAGTTCGCTTTTTAAACAAGTATATAAAATTAAACCTTAAAATTAAGGGTGTTCCGAGAGCGACGTGCTTTGCGTGTATATGGCCTAAGTTTTGAACGATAATAGGTAGACTCCTGAAGTTTTTACAGGAGCTTTATTACTATGGCCACTATAAAAAATAAAAAAAATAAAGGGTGTTCCGACAGTGACATGATTCTCATGTATAACGCCTTATTTCTTGAACCGTAATAGGTAGAGTCTTAAAATTTTGTAGAGAAGATATGTTTCCACGGCCGATATGACAATTACTAAAAATTAAAGGGTGTTCTGACAATCACATGTTTTTGAAGTATAGTGACTTATTTTTTTTTTTATCGTAATAGGTAGACTCTTAATATATTCGTAGAAAGAGAATTTCCATGGCCGTTTTAACAAAAAACAAAATTAAAGGGTGTTCCGACAGAGACATGATTTTTACTTAAATAGCCTTATTTTTTTAACCGTAATAGGTAGACTCTTGAATTGTTTACAGTAGATGTTGTACTTCGGCCGCTGTAATAATTACTAATTCCTAAAGGGTGTTCCATCAGTGACATGTTTTTCATGTATATTACCTTATTTTTTAACCGAAATAGGTAGGCCTCTGATATTTTCATAGAAAGTGTATTACCATGGCCGTTATAACAATAATTCCTAAAATGTTACGGGTGTTCCAATAGCGATGCAATTTTTGTGAATATAATTGATTTTAAAAATAAAGGGTGTCACATAAGACATAAAAAAATTAACAACTTGACTTTTTAAAATCATGCTAAACATAGTACGGAACCCTACGTGTGTGAGACTAACTCGCACTTGACTGATTTATTTATGTTTAGCTAAGATTCTGACCATATTCATTGTTATGTCTTTGGATCTTCCTCGTTCATTATTGGTAATAGTGATGAAAACGTATATATAAATGTGCAATGCTAATTGAATCAAAAGTTAGATAAAGGATGACTAGATAAAAAATTACTTTTAGAAAGTTAAAAAAATAATCAATATTAAAAGTTTTAAAAGAGTCAGTATAAAAAATTATGCAACAATAAAATATTAAGATCATATTATTAACAAAAAATGATAAAACAGTTAAAAAAATGTAAACAAAGATACAAACATACAAAAAAATTATATGAAGAACAAAAAAAAGCTTAATTAGTGAAACGAAAAAACTGCTTCAATTGATCCGGAAATATAATATTAATCAGTTTATCATTTTCGTTTTACTTAACGTAGACAATGCCTCGTAGAGTAAACACTGACTTCAAAAGCACATCCTTCTTCAGGCCATTCGCTGTTCTGAAAATCTCATAATTTTGAGGATTCAAATTTTCATTTATGTAGAAAGGAGAATCACTTTGAAAACCAGCATTAGATAATCTTAAAGGCGAATTAGATTTGCGACGATAGGCTGCAACACTTCTTAGAAAATAGTTTTTTTCATATGGGGTCTTAAATTTGATAAAAATGAGTTGATCATCAACATTACGATAGTTTTTATTCTTTGTTACACGAAAAATAGATTTAAATGAAGGCAAAGTAACATTTAAAAATTTCATTTAGATTTTCAGTATTATAAAATGGAATTCGCGTAATACGTACATCTGATGCCACCATGAAGTTTTCTTGATTTAAGCATTTTATTTTTAAACTTTCAACATCAGATTTTATTTTATCAATTTCAGAATTATTCGTTTCTAGTTTAGTTATTCTGTCATTTAATTCTTTTACTTTTCTTTTTACATCGTTTATTATTTCATCTTTTAAAAAGACAAATTTTTGCTTAATTTCAGTTATTAAACTACTCTTGCTTTCAGCAATCATACTGTTTATTATTTCAGTTTGTTCTCTTATATACTCATCTTGTTTAGTAAATTTGGCATCTAACCAATTCCACAAACGAAAGGAAAATTATTATTTTCGCTTCAAATCTGACACTTTATTATTAAAATCTAGGGTGGTAAATTTAGTTTTCTTACAGTAGAAACGTTCAAATCTAGAAAACTTTATAAGCTGCAACCGTTTCACCGTTTTTCTTAATGTTAAGTAACTGTTGTTATATTTCCTACGAATATATTAGCCGATGGTTTTAAGTAGTTAAATTCTCAAAATTTTGTAGCAGATCGGTTCAATCGTAAGTTTTATAGCTTGAATATTGTTTAGTAGAGCCAACGTTACACGAAAATATGAGGGAGATTGTAAGATTTTCTTTCCCATCCATATATTTCAAGATTTTATACACTTTTTGCCAATTACTCGCAATTCTTGCAGAAATTACAAATGAAATTATATATTTCCCTACCAAACCGGGCTAGGTGTTTAAAAAGTTAAAATAAATTTATTAGTACTTTAAAATAAAAAGTTTAATTCACATTAAACTTGAATTGAATTGCATTAAAAATTTGCTCTAAATTAACATAAAGTTTTAATGTGGTTTTTGTTCTTTTTTTTCTAGTTGCAAATAGTTTAGACTTACAAAAAAGTTATGCACATTTGTGGTTTAATTAACAAAAAAAAAAAAAATGTAAAAGTTTTACGTGAATTAATTACCCATGTAAAGGGTGGTTCAAATTATGTGATATATCATTAAGTCAGGTGTTATTTTGACATAAATAGTTTTTTTTTTCGAAATATTCCGAAATAATATCAGTCACTATCACACCTACGGAGGCCAAAATGAATCGCTTTACGCGTGAACACTAGGAGCTTTAATATCATATTTCGTCTACCTGGCTATGTTAAAAAACAGAATCTTCCCATCAAGGGGTACGAAAACCCGCACGTCATCATAGTAAATCCAATGCATCTGCAGAGAATATTTTTACTTTTAATATAGGTGGTAAATATTAAAAGTAAAAATATTCAACAAGAGGGAAGCTTAGGGTAGTGGTAGACTTCGTTCTCACCAACTGACATTTGATAATTGAATACAAGTTTTCTCGTATTCCTTTATGTGGGTTTGGTTGGTTAAATAGATGATGCTTACAACTAAACACTACCCTAAGTAGGTTAGATACAAGAGTGCTGATGACGGACATGGCTGTCTAGAAAATGTACATTCCGCTCATGCTGGTGTCTAAAATTTTTTTAAAATATTTTTCTTTAATATTATCACCTAATTTGTAATTTAATTAATTCTTTCTTAGAGAGAATAAAACGAACTTAAGCTTGATTATAAAATTTCATTGAAAGTAATTATTTTCTGATAAATTAAATACCATAAAGTAATAAATTACAAAAATACCTTTTATTAATATTCTTGGGTGGTTAAGATTAGACAGAAATTTTCTCTTCAACATAAATGTTTAAAAATTAATATTTTTGGGAAATTAGCACAAACAAAAAAATTAAATTAAAAAAAACTCACATGGACGTTTCGGGGGTGGGATTGGAGCGATACCTCCCCCTGGCATAAAAACTAAAAAAAATTGTTTTTGTGGTATCAATTTCTTTCAATTATTACATTATTTTTTCAAATAATATTTTATGTCACCGCCCACAACAGGAGGTGGGACGAAAAATTTAATTTTAGAATCTCCTGTTTCCAAGTTTAGGTTTTTGAACATTCGCTGACCATGAAAGTTGTATTTGCTAAACAAAAAAATGATAAAACTTAAAAATTTTTTAGAGTTAGGATTAGTTCTTATACAGGGAACTTTTTTCTCCTGGTTCCGATTTTTCTTATTTTCTAGCCTTAATAGCCTATAACCAAGTTTCATTTGTTTGTGGTCACTCAATAAATTTTCAGAGCCAATATAAGCTATAAAAGTATTGTCCGGCTAGATTGCCAAAATATCCCTATGTGCGACGTTTCGTCGACTTTTTTAAATTATCAAAAACATTACAAATTGTTTAAATATTTGTCAAAAATGTCTTAAATATTTGTAAAACTTACCGCAATTTTTTTCTGATTTTACATATCAAGTTTTAAAATCGAAATACAAATACGAAGATCTTATCAAAAATTTAAAAATAATATTAATTAATTTCAAACAAAAAAAAAAAAAAACAACATAAATTAAAATCACAGTTTATTTAAATGCATAGCCACTCTTTATTTATAGTATATTAAAGCAAAGAAGAAAAATTTTATTTAAAATCGCATCACCACCTCATACTCTAGACTCATCAAATCGTTGTTACACATAATAATTTTAGAGAAATTCTAAAACTTTTAATTAAAGCAATTTGGTGTGGTGTACATCGGTTAAACATGAGTCATGACCTCATTTTGTTCAATAAAACAAATAATTAGAATTTTATTAAAATTACATAATTCTTATTATTAATACAATCTAACTTTCATGTAATTATACACACATGTACTTTCTAATTTTTTTATGTTTTAAATAATTAACTTTGCAAACAATTTGTAAGTACTAATACCTTATAACAATAATGTAGAATCTTAAATGTTTACTTGCTTGACCTCAATATTTTTCTAGGTATTTTCTGAATCACGTTTCGAATATTAGATAAACTATAGCAGCTATAATGCATAATTAGGAACTCTTTTATTGGCATTGAATTTTTAATAATTACAGTGACAAATATTTTAACTACCATTTATTTCCACATATTTTTATACCCTTCACCACAGGTGAAGAGTCTATATATAAATATAAGTTTGTCATTCCTTGTGTATTTTCTACAATATTCATTTCCGACCCCATAAAGTATATATATATTCTGAATCCTTATACATAGAGAAGTTGATTGAGCGATGTCCGTCTGTCCGCCTGTCCGTGATGACGTTGAAATGTGGTTTGCCGAGGTACCAGGAGAGATACAAAAAATTTAAGCACATCAATCTGTCAGGCATTGTTTCGAAAATTTTAGGATTGCAATTCAGCAACATCGTCTCATTTCTTTGAAAGCTGCGGGCCAAAAACCACTCCCACCCATATTTTTTCACGTCGTTTTATTTTTTTTTCGGCTTTAATGATTCTCCTTTATTTATTTTTTTTTTTTTTGTCAAATAAATATTAGACCGCGACCCGCGACCCCCTCCGAGGGGCGATTAAAAGAGGCAGTTAAAAGGTAAATGTGGGGGTCAATATAAGGTAATTTTGAAGGATTTTTTGGTTTTAGTCTGACCATTCTAGCTCAATATAGATTGCCAGGTCCTAAAATAAAAAAATAAAATTTTCTTAAAAAAATTTTTTTTTTGAAAAAATTTATTTACAAAAAATTTAATACAAACATTTTTACAGAAAAATGATCGAAGCAATTTTTTTTTTTAAAAATTTTCAAAAAAAAATTTCGAATAAAATTTTACAAAATGTTGAAATTGTTACAAAAAATTTTCTAAATATTTAATAAAAATTTCAATATTTCTTTGAAAATGAAAATCATGTAACATAACACATTTGTAAAAGTAAGAATATATGTTTATATAGTAACATATTTTTATAAATGCGTTTGATTCTTAAATAGATGATATCTCTGCATTAAACAAATATACAACATCAGGATACCGACTACAAACTGTCAAAATAAAACACACACATTTATAAACGATTACTTTGAGCCCCGCAAAGCTACATTGCTACACGATCACCGTTATCGCTGTAAGCGACAATTTTATTATTATAATGTCAAAAAAATATAAATTCCAAATTCATATACAAACAAAAATATCGCAGGATATATTTATTATTTTTAAAAAAATTATTTCATTTTATAAAAGCAAAATAGGTATTTTTACAACAATGTCAGGGTTTACGATATAGCTGCAGTCTTCAATATCATTAAGTAGCTACTTATAAAATTTCATAAAATTTTTACAAAAAAATATAGAAAATTTTTACATAGTTAGGCATTTCAGGTAGCGATACATACCGTATACGAAATATTGCTTATTAGTGCAAAAAAGAGCAGTTCATTGTTTTAATGCGTTTGTCTCTTAAATTAAATCAATTTTGTACCTATGTCTGTAAAAATAAAATCACCATGGTGAAGGGTATAGAAGTATTTCTTACTTGTTTCAATTAAAATTGTTTTTTGCCTATATTCGCAACAAGGTCTTCCAGAAGGACAGTGCGCCCATTAATAAAAGCCGCCAGTCAGATATGAATGAACATGATGATTGAGAACAGTTGTGATGGTCGAATGAGAGCAAATTGATGATAATTGAACAAAATTTTTGTTTTCCTCCATCCTTAATTTTTATTTAATTTTCTGTAAAGTTTCTAAGTGTTAGTTACAGTTATTTGACAAACAAAAGCAGAACAAAAATTGCTCCTCAAAAGGTTTTGCAGTGATACTTTGAAATAGAATTTCTAATTTATTAATAGTCGTTTTATTGTTTGACAACAAGACTGATCATAATATTGGAATTAGTGCTCAAAGCAGCGGATAATGTTTTAATTTCAGGTAGTCATAACTTCTTTTAAGTCAAAAGTGCTATCATTATTTGACAGAGTGTATATTTAATAATAATAATATTATTATTATTATTATTATTATTATTATTATTATTATTATTATATATAAGTTTTTTTATAATTTAACTCATGAAATATTAAAGTGATATTAATTTACAAATTAATTAATATGTGGCTTTTGAACCATATATCGTTTCCGTAATTAATTCATAATTAATAATGAGTTGCTAATGCACAACAGAAATCTGCATATAATGGAGGTTTTGTTTTAATACATATTCATAAATAAACTTAAACAACGACAAAATGCTTTAAACCTCTTCAGGGACATGGGCACATATGTGAACGTTTAGATTCTTAAAATTAAAATATTTTAAGAGAAAATGGCTAAAATTTTATTAGATAATATTTACCTACAGAACCTCCCAACTAAACAAAATCTAATTCGGTAAATATAACCCCACTGATGAATAGTATTTTTTATATATGACTAGCTGTGCCCGCGAACCCGTAGGTGTCCTGACAATATTTTGCTCGAGTTTACTTTAAAAGTATTCCACATCAATTGTAAGACTCTTATTTTTACAGTCTTTAAAAATTTTAATTATTATTAGTCGAACTGATTTATGTATTACATACAAGGAAATTTATAATCAAGCTTAAGTTCTTTTTTATTCTCTCTAAGAAAGAATTAATTAAACTACAAATTAGGTGATAATATTAAAGAAAAATTGGGAAAATTTAATTTTTGGACACCAGCACGAGTGGAATGCACATTTTCTAGACAGCCACGTCCGTCATCAGCACTACTTGTATCTAATCTACTAGTATAAAATTAGGATCTATAAATTAAAGGGTGTCCCCATTATTGATGTAATTTGACCATTATGTCCTCATCTTTGGAACCGTTATTAAGAAACACTTGAAAAATAGACAGAATGTTCACTTCTATGTCTGGTATAACAACAAGTATAAATATTTAAAATTGGAAATTAAAGGGTGTCCCAATAGTTGATGTAATTTGATGTATATGGACACAAAGTTAAAATTTAAAAAGAATCTGTATGACAAAGTCCTCTTTAAAGTATTTATATTAAAATTTGATATATATGACCCTATCTTTTAAACAGTTATTGATAAACACTTAAAAATTAGTCAGAATATCCATTACTATATCTGTTATAATAAGTATAAATATCTAAAATTATAAATTACAGGGTGTCGCAATAGTTTAGGTAATTTTATGTATATGGCCAAACTTTTAAACCGTTACAGACAGACGGTTGAAATTTACAATGAACCTGTATTGCTAAGACCGCTATAACTAATATAAAATTTGAATTCGGAAATTACAGGGTGTCGCAATAGTTACCGTCTTAAAGAAATATGATTTTAAGTTTGTCTGTTTTGAAGTCGGTTTTTTTTTGCAAGAATTATATCTTATATTATATTGTTATAAATATAAGGTGAACAACTGGTAATAAAATTAAAAATAAAATCAATGTTTTCTCTCTTAAAAAGATTCGTCCTGGAAGAGGTTAAAATTAGTTTTTAAGAATGCAAATATAAATAAAATTTCTATGCAAACGTCGTTCAAGAGGTAGGTGTTTTGTCATTATAATTATATGCTGTTATATACAACTACTATACAGAAAAATTCAATTAAAATTTTTCAATAATGGTTATTGAAAATATAACAATGTCAGCCTAAAGGCACTGCAGGTTCCTGAGGAAGAGTGTAGAGGTTGGATCCTTAATGCTTTTCGGATCGAAAATCAGTGTGTCATGGAAAGTGAATTATCTAGACGTCACTATGTATAATAAATTTACCAGGAACGAGGGATGTACGCAATGATGGTGCGACCTATAAAATCTTACGCATCTGTAGTTTGGTTGCCAAAAGCCTCTCAGATTATACTGAAACGTAAGTTGGATGGGGATCAAAGAATTGTTAGTAAGGAAGTTAGGAAAGCTCAAATGCTGATGGAACGCATGAGTAGAAAAAAAAAATAGTCGAAAGACTGCATCGGACACTTATTCCGGTATGAGTTTATGGAGAACGGCATTATCATTTTAACTGATTGTTCTATTTTGGATGGTAGAGCGTCTAGTGAATAATCAGCTGAGGTTAATTTGTCCTGTAGACTGTGTTAGCTTGAGCTGCATGCGTTGGATCATTGCACTTGACTTATTCGGTTACAAAACCGGCTGGAATGTGTTTTAAAAATTAATACACGTGCCTTGGCTAATGAGGTAACATTGATGTGAGTTAAAGGATACATAAGCACAGCTGGGAATGAAGCAGCAGACCAAGCAGCAAAAGGGGATATGCTGTGAGTTTCTGTGGACAAAATAACAGAGTAGTGAAGTTAGGTTGTGTAAAAATAACAAATATATTTATTCTATATTTTATTTGTACTCTAATGATTACAGACTTATACCTCATAGGTTAAAATGTGGTATTAGTAATAAATTTTTGTAATGTGATATAAACAAAATGTAAATCTATTTGAAAATTTGATAATTTTCATGTCAATCAGGACTAATCACATAAATTTAAGGAAATTTGAAGCATGTACAGATCTAGAATATGTCTGTTTCTTTCAAAAGCAGGATGGATGAAGGGACGTTTTTATATTGCAAGTTAAGAAAACAGAATAATATACAGTTTTAAATGGACAAGATTTGTTTAGAAAGACTCTCACAGTGGATCCAGACAAAACGGATAAAAATAGCTAATATTATAACTAGATAAAATAATTATAATGAATAATTGCTGAATTAAATTAAAAATTAAAATTTTTTCAAGAGGTCAGTTAAACTGTGCAAAGTTGTTAATATCAACTGAGTATCAACTTTGGACCGTTTGAAAGAAAAATATTCTTGAGGTTATCGATTGTGGTTATCGAAAATGCTGTAAATCATTTAATTTCAAGAAATATGTATCTTAATAACTATTATGACAAAAAAAATAATTCCTAATAAAAAAGAGTTTATAGATATGACCATCAATTCATTTAATTGTTGCTGATAAAGTTTAAGTGATATTAATTCTTATAAATTTTATTAATTATTAATTATTATAATTATTTTATATTAATTTCTCTCTAATAATTGGAATTCTATACTGTTGTGTCTACAAGCACCCAAAAGATACCACAAAAAAGTAGTTCTTTGTATAGTGAACATCACTAGCGGGTTTTAGAAAAAATGATTTGGTTTCAAAATATGCAAAATTCAATATCTTTGCGAATAAAGTTATTGTAATTATTTCTATTATATTGTTTTATGAATTAATAAAGTAATGTTACTTTTATTTTTTCCTTAGAACAACACTTTGAAGACCAGCTTTTTTGAGTATTTTATTTTTGTTCTCCATGTGGGTAACATGAACATAAACATAAAAATTAAAAACGTAAACATAAAAATTAGAAACATGAACATAAAAATTATAAACTGTATGGAAAACAATGATTTTGACATATTGATAGAAATTTCACATTCCATACGACTTGTACACATATAATGTGAACACAGCTTTGCTGTACCTGAAAAAAATATATTAAAAATTTCGACTAACATTTTCTCATTTAAAAATAACATTTTTAAGCATTTTATGTGAAATTCAAAACGATGTCTGAACTTCCTTCTATTAAACTTTATTATAACAATTAGTATCTTTTTTTGTTGTAATTAGTACCTGAAACGAACATTATCTGGGGTGTTAACATGTTTGCATTTAAATACAAACATTTAATAAAGCAAACGACTGCTGTTGGGGGAAGCGAACGTCTACGTGTTTATGCACAGGACAAGGATAAAGGAAATACCTAAAACCGCACATGCAGACATTTAAAATATCATCGCATAACAATAGATACAATACTAAGGCAAAGAGTATGATCCGTATGCATACTTTGCATGTTATGGTTTGCAGAATTTGCCCTTTTAAATAAAACACCAAAGGAAGTACGGTACTATAAAAATTCACAGTTTTCCTGGAAAAGCTGGTATGAAAATAAATGATATTTGTGAGAAAATTAAAGTAAAATTTCAACAGAGGGTCGGTAATTTTTTCCTGTTTCTTTTGTGTTTTCTAATGAACATAATATGTTGATTATCACCCACTGCAGCTAATAACTTCATATTCAAAATGTAGCGGTAATTTTTGTATACTAACGTTATCTATTACGGGAATACTGTCCAATTTTGATCAAGCTGCATCAAATTTTGCATGAATATTTTGATGTTAAAAAAGCTAAAAGTAGAAAGGCGTTGTATTAAATCTATCAGGCCTAAGGAAGGTGAGAAATACCTTCTGCTTTGTAAATCTGTTTTTGGACCTTAGGTTTATTCATTACATATGTTAATAGAAATGCAGTTTTATTACATGTTTAACCTAAAGTGAATGTTTTGATAACTTTTTCACTTGTTCACGAATTTAAATAAAATTTAAAAACATCAATTGTATTTTAAAGCTAAATAACAATCTTATAATTAATTTCCTTTAAACTAACAAATGGGTGTATCAAAAACAATATTCTTTTGTAAATTATTATCTATACATGTAATATAATAGTAACTCATTTCTGTCTGTCTGTCTGCGTTCGCATCACGTGAAAACTACTGGATGGATTTTAACAAAATTTTATGAAAAGGTAATTTAGAATACTGCTTCCAATATAGGGTACTTTTTTCCGTAAAAATATCTCATTTCCAAGAGAAAGTGGAGAAAAAGCAGTGAAAAACGCAATTTGCGGTTTATAAGTACTGAAATTTTCGTTTTAAACACGGTTATATTTGCAACACACCTTTTTATTTTTTGCGCAACATATTAGGCGCCAATTAGAAAAAATATGTATTTGATTTTTATTTTTTCTTTGTGGAAATACAATGTTATTAAAATATATTAATCACCTTTTACAAAGCTTTACAATAATTTTTAGAATTTTTATAAATATTAGAATTTTATCCAGGGATGGGTACCTTTATTAAAGTAAATACATAAACCATAAATGAAGCACCATAAAAGAAAGAGTCTTACAATTGGTGTGGAATACTTTCAAGGCAAAATCGAGCAAAATATTGTTAGGACGCCTACGTCGGGACGGGTACAGCTAGTAAATAATAAATATAATAAATCGTTTGCCTCTTTCTAATATAAAATCCATATGCCTATAGAAATCAAAATTTTCCATGAATACGACACCTAATTATTTCAACATATCTGTTATTTTTACGGGTTCCCTACCAATCTACAAGTCAGGCCCTGCTTGGTTTTAATAACGATGCCGTCAGTCTTAACAATGTTAAACCTCAGGCCCCATTTTGTAAAATATTCGTGTATAACAATAAGGTTTGTATTCATTCTCTGGTTTAGGGACAGCATTCTCTGTCCACTTTCTGCTATTAGTATGTCGTTAGTGTATGCTAGTATAATATCCCCAGTAGGTGGCTCAGGTATATCACTGACAAGTCGAGAACATTGTGGTATACCCGCTGCTATGATCCTGACATCAGATATATTAGGACCAACCTTAATTCTGAAAGAGCGATTCTTTAGAAAATTATCCGCTATTCTAGAATTTTCCTGTCAAATTCTAAGCCCATCATTTTATACACAATTCCTTCCTGTCATGTAGTGTCAAAATCCTTTGCAAAGTCTAGGCTAACGGCCAAAGTGCCATATCTCTTCTAGCCACATAATTTCCAAATACCATGAGGGTATGGAAAGTAGAATGATCGCACCTAAAACCAAATTCGAAGTCCCTAAGATTTTGTGGCGCATCTTCGATAGCAAAAACCATTCTATTAACTTCCCAAATGCATATATTAAGGAGATTGATCTATAACTCCCATGCACTATGGGATGTGATCGAGTTTCATGAGTAGGGACCACTATAGCCTCTTTCCATCTTACCGGAAATATCTATGTGTCAATATTTGTCTTTTTTAGAACAAAGTCGGGAATTTTATCCCCACTGCTACATTTTGTATTCGCTCTTATTTTAAGAGCGCTCCCAATATCGATTGGTGTTACATCTTCACACTAGACGGGGTGAGAGTCGTCATGATTTACAGTACCATCAGCCATGATTTCCTGTCCAAAGGTCAGTGATGACTCATGGTCAATCAATATTGAGAGTTCACGATATGCAGTAGCCTCAAAGAAAGCTGAGCGATCTGCTAACATTTCAGCTTTGTCAGTATCAGCTGTATCAGAAATTCCTCCAGGCACGAACAATTCCCTAACAAGTATTCCCTTTCAAATACCAGCTGCTCTTTCAACCTGACCAAATTTCTTGTTATTAACATAAATTTTTTGTAAATAATTCGTCTAGTAGCTATCTTCAAATAGCGGAAAGAGAACCGTGAATATCCGTTTCGCATATCTGTTTTAAGGGGGTTTTCCACAACGTTCTCCTAAATTCTCCTTTTTTTGTGAGATGAGGTGTAATATATTCGGCGGGAGCTTCAATAACCCCTGGTTACCAGATGGTATTCTAGGTATTGATCTCTCCATGGCATTTTTGAAAGCAGTGTTCATTGTCTCAATGCAAGTATTGATTTTTTGAGAGGAAATTTTGCGGAAAGTGTGCTTTCACATACTCCTGTACTAAAATTCTGATCCTTATTTATAAGGCCAAAATTAAAAAGGGAAAGTTTCACTCTATACTGAAGTTACCCACTCTTAATAACAATTTCCACCGTAAAGTGATCTGATTCAAGAGGTAATGTTCTAAGGCCACTAGCAGAAGATGAAGCCAGCAAAATATCAACAATAAGGACCCTCGAGAAGACAGGTCAAGAATAGGATTAAGATCATTAAGCGCATCCTGCGGTCGCAAGTATTCAGTTATAATAGTCATTACACTGCCATCAGCCTTGCCTATGCTTACAACAGTATTCTCGTAACACCCAAGGTCGAAGTTAATTCCATTAGAACATAAACTGTCCCTTACAACTACGGCCGTTTCTCATCCACGACCGTTCTGTGTAAAAGTCCTGTTCCCTTCTAATTCCAATTAATGTCTGGAGGACAATTTATGCTCTGCTAATAGAAGAACATCTGGCTGTTGTTCTCTCAGAAATTTGTTCAAGCAACCATATTGCTGCTGGTACTTCTTCATATTTTCAGGCATCGCTTCTTCAATAGCCATTTCATTCTCACTTGTTGAGCTTTCACTGCTTTCGCTGTCGGGAGTACTTCTGACAGCCATTTTAAGTCTATTAGTTATTTACTGGTAAATCCAAGCTTTTGCTGAAAGTAAAGTAAACGATAATTAATTTTTGTGGGGAAAATTTATGCTTGTTTAATATTATAAACTTGGTTGATTCAACAATGCCGAATCAACTTTTAATTATATTGCCTTATTTATTAATATTTTGTGCAGCGCATTTTATAGCACTATTACAACGTAGATGCTTATTTATGCCGTGCCTGACTTTGAATCACGGTTGCCAGATTTTTTTTCTCTCTCCCCTAAAAGCAAATAAAAAAACCCCTAAAATCGAGCTTTTTAAAAAAAAATCCTCTAAAATAATTTTTCTTGATTACATAAATAAAGTTTTTACTGCAATTTTAAAAAAATAAAATCCAAATTATTTAAATAAAAAATCCCCTAAATTAATCCCAATTTTAACAAAAATCCCCAAAACAAAAATTTTAGGTGTTTAAGTTTTCATTAGATTAAAGTATATATTATAAATATACATATGTATGTGTATATAAATATACCCAGTGGTAAAAAAGAGCTGAGCCTTCTAGAATGCCTTCTTACTCCTTCTTTTGGAGCCACAAGGCCTTCTGTTTTTTTTTTCTAATTTTAAGCACTTTTAATTTATTTTTATTTTTAATTTAAATTTTAAAATTTTTTGGGATTCGAACCGTCAACCTCCAGAGGCTGATAGACCTTCGCACTGCCAATCAGTCTATCGAAGCATCTCAATTTCAAGCAGCAATGATGTAAATAAAGGCAATTCAATGAACTTTTGTGTTTAATAAATAGGAAATCCAAAAATAGAAAATTATGTATTTGTTATACAAAATGAGCACACATTCCTACTTCCCTACTAAGAGAAGCGAAGTAGAAACTGGATCATTGAGAAGAAAGAGCCAAGACCTTCTTGGGAAGAATGGAATACAAAAATGAGGATCGTATCCGAGAGGTCTAAGCATGCCTTATAGAAGGCCAGAATTGAGAAATCCTCCTTAAATTTACCACTGCGATGTTTCTTGTATTGTTGTTGTAACAATATTCTTAAAATTAGAGTTTGTTACTTATGTACAAGGCGAATTAATACAGGTTATTGCACGGGCGAAAATTCTCATCATCTGTTTAATTTGCAAATGTCACAAAAAATAAAATAACGAAAATAATTTTGAAATTAAATTTAAACATTTTTGAAATTTCAATTTTTGTTTGTAAGTTGTGATTGTGTTTGATTAAAAATAGAAACAAATTTAAAAAAAGTTAAATAAGTGCTGAAATAACAAACATATTACAGTGAACCGTTATAGTAAAAATGCGTTGGTGTTCAGTTTGCCATAAACCGTTTTTTTAAGGGAAGTGGTACATTGTTTACTGTTCCCAAAGACGGTGCCATTAAAGACACATGGGGTACAATATGCGGAAGAATATTTAAAAGAACTTCCTTGATATGCGTGGACCACTTCTTGCCATCAAGCCTTATACGTGTTGGGATAAAAGTGTGTTTACTTCCAAATGCTGAGCCATTTGTTAAGCAGTCCTCAGAGGTCGATTTTTCCCTCAATAATATAAGTGAAACATTAGTTACAGAGTAAGTACATTTTTATAAATATTCTTATTTATGTAAAAGCTTATAACAAATTTATAAAAAGCTTTCGTTATTGATATTTACATTGATATTTACATAGATTTTATAAAGATTTTTAATTTGTAGAGAAAGCTGTTTGAAACAGGATTGTAGTTCAAGTGTTACCATTACTTGTGACGATCCTTCACCCAAAGGTTCGTTTTTCCCTTTTGAAGAGGATACAAAACAACAGGAAACGCAAACCGAGTAAGTGTATACATACATACATATATACCAAATACATAAGAAATTATGACCAGGGTTTTGCCTCGTTTAAGTAATAATTTGTAAATTTATCTTAATATATAATTAAAAGTAAATGAGTTATATAGTTAAAAGTCATATTTATATATTTATGTATATAAGGACTTCCTCTGACACACCCTTATGTTTTTAGTCCTTCTGTTTTTGCTATTGACGCAAAGGAATATTTAAAAAAATTCGTTTATTAGAAGCAGAAAATGCTGACTTAAGATCAAAACTCGACCAAGCCAATGCCACTATAAACGCCTTAAATAAAATATTCACCGAAGGGCAAGTAAGAAAGTTAA
>CATIVE010000543.1:0-15569 GCA_949628195.1 Phasia obesa
AGTTTAAAATAATAATCATTTTTAGTTTACTCAACGATATTCTTGAGACGTAGAATATTTGCTAAGCAAAAAGACACATATAATAACGATTAATAATAAAATACTGTATAATAATAATAACACTGTGCTGGAATTTGACACTTATTTTTTTTAACAAGTTGGGTACCCTACTGGTAAAGCTAATTCGAGTACGCTGAATTCAATGGCATTAGCCGTTTTTAAAAGTTATCGCTCGTATTTGCGATATTCGCGACTTAAAAGTAGTAAGCTAAAGTACAAAATAATTTTATTTTTATACTTTTGGTATAATTTTTAAATTTAAATCAATTTAACTCTGTTGAATAAACACAAGATTACATGACATTCTTATTTTATTGTCCAAAAATCTATTTTTTTTTTTCGCTAAAAATCAATACAAAATTATAAAAACATGGTAATTTTTGTTTGCGCAAAATAATTAATTTGCGAAATTTTTTTATTATTGCTTTTTATTTTGCTATTAATTTATCAAATGTTCTTTCTTGTCACATCGTTTAATCACTTTTTTATGATTCTTCTGTTTCAAGAAATTCTTCTTTTAAGTTCCAGCAAATCCAATTGTTTACCACTGTACCAATGTTCAAGTCTGGCTGTCACTTGATGGAATCGCTCTCCATGCTCATCAGAATCAGCTGTTCAGCAAACTTGTTAGTATGAAAATGCAAAAAATAAATCTTTAGAGATATTTTAACATTAATACGATGAAAAGCTGTAAGCATTTTTTCTATATGAATGCGCCAGTTGTCAGACCGATTAATTCCTAGAACGTTGTCAATAACCGCTTTTACAGAGTTCCATGCCTCAAGCTCATCCATACTGAGGACACCTTCAGATAACTTATCCTTCATCAAGCGACGGATATCCGGCCCATTAAGTATTCCTGTAAAAAACGAAATATGAATTTAGATTTTCAACATGTTAGTATAAGATACATTAATACAAACCTTCTATTATTTTCGTACTACTTAGTCTTGGAAAAATACCACACAATTATTTAAACGAATTTCCATTCGGATTAAGTACCTTAATAAAGTTTTTATATGTAGCGGCGGTAACAAAACTTTATCAATTGATACAAGTGGATTTGCGACAATGTTTTTTCGCAATTTAAATTTTTCACGTTGAGGCCAGTCATGTTTGTTGTACTGATCACCACTATGGTCAAAACAGTATAAAAATATCGTTTTTATAGTACTTTAGAGTACAAATTTTAAATTACGAATATCACAAAACGAGCGCTAACTTCAAAAAACGGCCAATGCCATTGAATTGTGCGTACTCGAATTAGCTTTACTAGCAAGGTGCCCAGCTTGTTGAAATTTTTTTGTAAAGTGGTCTCAAATAATATATGTATGTATTTGTTAAAAGATTAAACTTACTTATTTTTTTCTATTGAATATAAAACGAAAAATAAATGACACTAAACAATTTTTTGTTTCATTTTATTTAACATGATTTTGTATCTATTTTCTTAAGAAATTCAGTAAAACCTTTTGTTTCATTTTATTTTACATGATTTTGTAATTATTTTCTTAAGAAATTCAGTAAAACCTGATATTTATTGTTTTGTTATTTTACCTGATTTTATGCCGATTTATAAAATTTTATTGAGATTTTTTAAATTTTTAGCCTAATTTTAAAGATTTACAGGTAAATTTTCTGGCAATACTGATGGTAACAGATCACAGATTAAACTATTTTAAGTTTCTTTTTTGTGTATTCTTATTTAATGAGAATATAAATTTTTGCATATTAATTGAAAATGCCATAATATATACACTTTCGTTGAAATAACTTTTTGTTTTGTTTTAGCCAGTGATTAAAAATGCTTGACTATTTCCAATGCATATGTAATTGCTTAACTGTTGATTAGAAAAAATGTGCAGCAAAAGCAAAAAAGCAAAACAAAGAAGAGCAGCTCATTTGCTTAAGCTTACTCGCTGCTTCAGTCTTTAGCTTTAGAAAATTCTTTGGCGCCACGTGTAAAACGAAAAAATCTAAATTTAGAAGATCTGAAAAATAAAGATTTCCAGTATTACATACAATGAAATTTATAATCAAGCTTAAGTTCGTTTTTATTCTCTCTAAGAAAGAATTAATTAAATTACAAATTAGGTGATAATATTAAAGAAAAATTGGGAAAATTTAATTTTTAGACATCACCACGAGTGGAATGCACATTTTCTAGACAGCCACGTCCGTCATCAGCACTACTTGTATCTAATCTACTTAGGGTGGTGTTTTAGTTGTAAGCATCATCTATTTAACCAACCAAACCTAGATAAAGGAATACGAATTTCCAGTATTGTTTTACAGCAAAAGAAGAAACAAACATTAACTTATTGCTTCAGCAACAGCAAACGTTTTCAATAAAATTGATTTGCTGACTGCTTTGCAGCAAAAAGAAACTCATAGTGAGCTTAAGCAAATGAGTTTCTTTCTCTTTTTTTTTGTATCTGCTTTTCGCTTTTGCCGCGCTTATAACAAAATGTTATGTAAATGCTGAAAAATTCAGTTTTTTTATTTGCTGAAAAAGATGTAAGCAAAGCAAAGATTTTAGTGCTTTTTCTATTTTTAAGCAAGCAATTTAAACCCTGGTTATAGCATTTATCTTAAACTTAGGAGATGCACCTATATTTATATGTATTTAATACTGTTAATATAGTATAAAGAAATCGATAATAATATACTCTCGATAAGATGATTAGAACAATTAAAATTTTTGTTTTTAGTATCTTTTTAATTTTTTTTTGTTGGTAGCTAAAATTATACTACCATTGAAAGATTCTTAAGATTACAAATAATTAACATCAAAAACATAAAGTTTAGACAACAGTATTTTAAGGTTATTTCGTCCAAAAAAAAAGACAACCAATTGATATTTTTCGTTCATATAATTAAACCATTTTACATATTTTAATTTTTTTGTTGTTTTTTTTTTTAACAACAGAACCAGCGAAGCTTTTTACTTGTCTGTAGAAAACACCCAGAGTCTTCGGCAGGAATCGAAACCGCAACCCCCAGACTGATAGACTAGCGCGCTACCAATCGGTCTATCGGTTGTTTTAATTAATAATTATTTTAGAATTCAATAATAAAACCATTAATACTAAGGTGATTGATAATATTTTAGATACTTTAGTTGGGGGCTCCAGCATCCTTGTTTAAGATCATTGCAATTATGAATATTGAACCTTAAAGTAGAACTGGAGTCTAAATAATTTTCATTGCAGGAGTTCGTAATGGCTTGAATTAGTAATTTTTTATCATCGAATTCTTTTTCCTCTCCATAAACCTTAACTAAAAGCCAAACCTAAAAATTTTGAGTTATTTTAAGGTAGGAAGAATATAAATAAATTATTTTTCAACGCTGGCGTTATGCATAAAATTTAATTTATTTTAGTAAAAAATGATCGAGTGCCTGAATAGACTGATTGGTTACGCGCTAGTTTATTAGTCCGGTGGTTGCGGGTTCGATTCCCGCCAATGACTCTGAATGCATTTTGCAGACAAGCAAATGGCTTCATAGGTAGTGTTGTCTTAAAGAAATAAAAAACAGTTTTGTAAGTTTCTTCAGTCATTATTGTACTTTGAAATTTTAAACCTATTGTGAGGTAGCATCCTCTACTGTTTATTTAATGGCTCCTATTTTCTTATATTTCTTAATACCCGATTCACAGCTTGCAACGCTTCGATGACAGTTGTTGGAGTTAAGTCAGTTGGAAGCCTTCTATTGTAATATTATCTATAGTTTTCAAGATCTTTAGGCGAGCAGAGTTTTGTGACCGCTCAATTTACTTTTCTAGCCAAATTTTCACTAATATTTATTAGAAAATAATAGTTTGAATCTATTAATAGTTGTAATATTAGGAAAGTGCTTCTTCCGATAAAAATTAAAATAATATGACCTACTAAACACAAAAGTTAAAGTGGTTTAATTATCTGAAGTTTAATTTCTTATTACTTCATTTAAAAAGCATAGAAAATAATTGAATTATATTCAAACAAATATTGTAAAATTTTTATCTCCAGATTTCCCAGGAATGAATAAAAAGTTTTCTTGGGAACGCAGGGTTCTATCCCAGTTATTCCTGTATAGAATTAAATATTTCCCATGAAACGTTGGGTAATTGTAATTAAATTGTGGGCCTTAATAAAGCCGTAGTGACACTAACTTTTTTTCGTCTTTTCTTAATCTAAGATTGAAAGAGTGAAATAGCTAATGTTATAAGAAGCGAAATATATAAAATAAAAAACTGTTTTTATTTTTATATACATTTTTTTTTTAATGGTGTATCATAATTCCACAAAAAAACGCCAAGTTGAAAAAGTACAATTCAAAATCGCAATCAGTGTAAAACTATTAAATTAGCATTACTGTGATATTTTAAGCTTGAAGTGTAATTTTTAAGCTAACATTTTTTAGATTTGTATACCCTTTACTACAGATGGAAAGGGTATATATAAGTTTGTCATTCCCTGTGTAAATTTTACAACATTCATTTCCGACCCCATAAAGTATATATATTCTGGATCCTTATACATAGAGAAGTTGATTAACCGATGTCCCTCTGTCCGTGTTGACCTTGAAATGTCGTGTGCCAAGGCACCAGAAGAGATACAAAAAATTTAAGCACACCAATCTGTCAGGCATTGTTTTTAAAAATTTTGGGATTGCAATTCAGCAATATCGGATAATTCCTTTGGAGGCTGTGAGCCAAAACCCACGCCCACCTATATTTTTTTAACGTTTTTTTAAATTTTTTTCTTATTTTTGTAAAGTAAATATTAGAACACTACAGGTAGATCGCAAGGAGTGCTACAGATCTAGGGGGATCAATAACCCCTGCGAGGGGAGATTTTTGTTTGTTTTTAGGTTGGTAGGGTTTTTCTGCTTTGATTTGTATTAAAGACCTTTATAGAGACCAATACACAGAGGTAGGCAATGTACCCACAGGGTACCCACTGGTAAATATGAGCAGTTAAAAGGCACATGGGGGTCAGTATGAGGAAATTTTCTTTTTGCTTTAGTCTGACCATTCAAAATCAATATAGTTTGCAGGTCCTAAATTGAACAAAAAAATTTAAATAAAATTAAAAAAAATATTAAAAATTTTAATTTTTTTTTAAATATTTACAAAAAAGTTTATAAACAGTTTAAAAAGATATTTTTACAGAAAAATGTTTATATATGTACAAACAAAAAGTTCTGGAGGAAATATTTATAATATTTTGAAAAAGTTATTTATTTTAAGTTGTTTCCCTGCAGCATGTCATATCATATTTAGTTCAAAACATATGATTTTTGTGGTTTTGTCTGGTTATGAATTGTAGTTTGTAGACATATGTATGTATAAATATTTAAAAGCGTTTTTGTGCAGTTTATATTGTATTATTAGTGCAATACAATACAACAATAATAGAAATACCATAAGGGCACAAGGGACCAGGGCCCCGTTCTCAGCATTACTAAATCGAATTGTTAACTAGACACCAAATAATCAGGTATGTTCTGTAATCCGAAACCGAGTGAAATTGAATCCGAATGAAATTTTAAATTGTCATAACTTTTAAATCTTACAACATTTTGATATTATTTGTAATACGTTTGATTAAAGACCATTCACATAACTTCCTTGAAATTTATTCGATATCAATTTCACTCGGTTTCGGATAACAGAACATACCCGAATGATTTTTATAGTTTTCTTCGCAGTATAAATTTCACTTTTTAAATTTTTTTCAATGGGTAAACGTATAATGCTGCAAAATGAGATAATTTTTAAATGAAAAATTATAGACTCCAAGCTTTTTTATTACACGTATCTTGCTTCATTTTTCAGTTGGGAAAAGTTATTGGAAGTTATTTCATCTCCCTATAACGTATAAATGTACATTTTTTTAGGGTTTTTATATTTATTAAAGTCCCCGTTCAAAGATTTGCTCCTAGTTATATCCAAATCTATCTACGCTTGTTAAAGTTTATCTGTTTTGCATATCTCTATATACAGAAACATTTATTAAATGCATTTATAAACTTCTTAACCTTCACACACGCACTGTTTTCTTTTTTCACACACACCAACACCCTTTATTTATGACCACAATGAGTGGTTTACTAATGTTCAACAACTACAATGACAAAAGCGAAAAATTATTTTTAAAAATAATGCTAAATTAAAATTAAATTAATTTCTTTGTTCAGTCTTTAGTTATTTCCTGAATGCGACAAGTTTAATGGAAGACAGGAAAATTTGAGAAATTAGACACTGACAGAATCAAATTTATTATTAATTACACTGTGCTAGTCGCAAATTTTAACAAGCTGGGCGCCCTACTGGTAAAGCTAATTCGAGTACCCAGAATTTAAAATTTGTACGCTAAAGTACTATAAAAACGATATTTTTATACTGTTTTGACCATAGTGGTGATCAGTACAACAAACATGACTGGCCTCAACGTGAAAAAGTTAAATTGCGAAAAAACATTGTTGCAAATCCACTTGTATCAATTGATAAAGTTTTGTTACCGCCGCTACATATAAAACTAGGCATTGTGAAAAACTTTATTAAGGTACTTAATCCGAATGGAAATTCGTTTAAATAATTGTGTGGTATTTTTCCAAGACTAAGTAGTACGAAAATAATAGAAGGTTTGTATTAATGTATCTTATACTAACATGTTGAAAATCTGAATTCATATTTCGTTTTTTACAGGAATACTTAATGGGCCGGATATCCGTCGCTTGATGAAGGATAAGTTATCTGAAGGTGTCCTCAGTATGGATGAGCTTGAGGCATGGAACTCTGTAAAAGCGGTTATTGACAACGTTCTAGGAATTAATCGGTCTGACAACTGGCGCATTCATATAGAAAAAATGCTTACAGCTTTTCATCGTATTAATGTTAAAATATCTCTAAAGATTCATTTTTTGCATTTCCATACCAACAAGTTTGCTGAACAATCACCAGCTGATTCTGACGAGCATAGAGAGCGATTCCATCAAGCGACAGCCAGACTTGAACACTGGTACAGTGGTAAAAAATTGGATTCGCTGTTAGGTTACATTTGCTGGAGCTTAAAAGAAGAATTGCTTGAAACAGAAGAATCATAAAGAAGAATGATTAAACGGTGTGACAATAAAGCACATTTAATAAATTAATAGCAAAATAAAAAGCAATAATAAAAAAATTTCGCAAATTAATTACTTTGCGCAAACAAAAATTACCATGTTTTTATAATTTTTTATTGATTTTTAGCGAAAAAAAAAAAATAGATTTTTGGACAATAAAATAAGAATGTCATTTAATCTTATGTTTATTCAACAGAGTTAAATTAATTTAAATTCAAAAATTATCCCAAAAGTATAAAAACACCATATTTTTTCTACTTTAGCTTACAACTTTTAAATCGCGAATATCGAGCGCTAACTTCTAAAAACGGCTAATGCCATTGAATTCAGCGTACTCGAATAAGCTTTACCAATAGGTTGCCCAGCTTGTTAAAGAAAATAACTGTTAAATTCGTACACAGTGTATTTATTTTGATATATTTCATAATATTTATTTATTCAACTACTTGGGATTTTTTCATTACCATTGAATTTTTATTGGCATTATTTCAAATAGTTACAATAAAAAAAAAGTTTAACTACAATTTAATGCTACTGATTTATTTTTAATTACAATTGTTTTTACTAATGGTAATGGAAATGTAATGCAATTGTATAACTACTAATTATAATTGATGAAAAAATCATTGCTTTTATTAAACACAAATTTATGATTGCATTTGGTTTTAATAACTACGAATAAAGTACCAATTTCATGCCTACAGCACTACTATTGCATTCACTCTAGTTTTGAAAATCTGTACTACACATTCTCCAACGGGTAAAAAATTTGACATAAAAATTTAATTCTCAGAATTTTTTTACATTTTTTTCTGATTTTTGTTTGTTTTAATCTGAAAAATGCACATAATAGGAGAGCAGAGAATGGAGGTAGGACTTCTTGAAAAATATCACCACAAAAAGGTCGATTGCAAATGTGGCCAATAATGATAATGCTTTTTTATAATTTAATGGTAATGATTTTGTTTTTTATATAATTACTAATGAAACTTTTTCATTAAAATGGTAATGATTTTGTTTTTTATATAATTACTAATGAAACTTTTTCATTAAAAATCATTACCATTAATGAAAACAATGGTAATGAAAAAAAATTTATTAGCATTATTTAGAATTCAATACTAATGAAATTGCCAATTAATTACTCAATCTAATTACTTAGTCCCATGTATGCTAGATACATATAAATACATGTCAGCTTACTTAAAATTAATATTTTTTAAGATGATTTTCAATTTAGAAAATTATTTCAAGAAATGGAGAATAAAGGCGAATGCACAAAAGTATACTTACAACGTTCACTCTGCTAAGAGACTCATGCCCATCTATTCGCATAAATAACCATATGATATTTTAACCTCCAGAAGTCAAATACATCGGTATTAATTTTTATCGACTTATTGAGTAGAAAAGCCATATGGAATCAAAGTTAACACACATTAAAGCAGTCCATCTAAACTGGCTTAGCTGGCAGAAACTTTAGCCTTAGCTTAAATGGAAATAAGTCGATCCTCAAACCAATAAATTGATATGACATTCCGTTATCGGACACTGCCTCTGCATTCAACTTAAAAAAAAAAACAAAATAAAATTTTAAAAATGATCAGCGTTGATCCCTGGTATATAAAAAACTCTAACATTCCAAAAGATCTAAACGTGGCATCAATTAAAGCTGATATAGCGAAACATACAATAGCGTAATTACAGCAGTTTTAAACGCATCAAATTAAATGATCGTGGTTATATTCGTTTAAGAAGGAAGAATTTAGCTTGTCTTGGCCGAACATCAGAGGAATGACCTACAAATGATAACAGCAACCGTAAAAATACATTTTTTTAGCACGGGCTGGACTTAAAAAGTACAATATTGTTTTTTTCTTTTAGACTTAAATTATGAGTAAATATTGTTAGTTCAAATGCATTGAAAACAAAAATACTTTTATTATTTCGCAGCACAATTTTTTTATCAGGCCTGTAAGATTAGAAGTAGATGAGACAGATGGTTATAGTACGATAGTATGGTATATAGTATAGACGCTTTTGTTTCGTTAACACTGCAATTGCACGTTATTTTTTATTTTGAACCATGTTTCAGCGCCTCTGAAGTTTTATATCTAGTAGAGCCGGGCACTGTGATATTTATTCTTGTAAGTAGAAAATTAATACACATTAGAAAAGTTGGTGTTGCCACAGCTGGGGATCCAACAAGTGTACATATGTTTCAGTAGCCAATGCTAAGTAACTACATGAGCTACAGCACTGTCATTTTATAAATAAATAGTTGATTCATTTCGTTTTAATCCACCCACTTAGTAAAAAGTATAATAATTTGTTTGTTTGTAAGTGATGTGAAGAACGGGAAAAGCAATCAATGTGCATGCGCTTGCTTAAGCACATATACCTTTAAATTCCCGAGATAGATGACAATAGAACCTTTTTCAGAATACAAAACAATGACAATTGACAAATTGCGTAATTTAAAAACGAGAAAACCGCCACTACGTAAGGCCAATTTCTTTGTGGATTAAGAAGAAAACTGAAATTAAATCGTTTTTAACTTAAGCAATAAAATATCTTGCAATTCCTTGTACTCGCTCCCTAAATGGAATAGTGATTAACGCCACCATCAATAGTTCTCCATTACTACTAGGTCTATTACATACATTGAAAGAAAAATGCCCTGCACAGTGGGGCAGAATCAAAATATTTTGGAAATAACTCAGCCATTTGTAAAGCGCTAGGATGACTAATCCAAAATTTGATATGAGGTCATAGCAACGGGGCACTTTTGGGCATTTTTTCTATGTGTAGGTTTAAATTTATTCATAGTGAGTGTTTATAAGTTGTAGACCTTTTTTATTATAATTAAGTTTTGGTAAGTTCAGCTTCAGGTCTTGGTGTAAATAAATTTTAAAAAACCTTTGGTGGGGTTGTTTAAAATTATTTATTTATTTATTTTTCCGATATTTCGGCCAACTTTGTTGGTCATCTTCAGGGATATTTTCTAAAAACAACAGTTAACATACATATATGTTTGTCCCGTAAATCACTTTTCATTTTTCTCTTACGGGACACACATATATTAGATACAGTGAATCAAAAAAAAAAAATATCTGAATGAAAATAAAGTTGTAATTATACTGAACTCGGACAAGGGCAACAAAACGGTAGCAATGAACAAAAATGACTACGATATTAAATTAAAAATATTTTAATAGACATGTATGTGCATATACAGACGAATAAATAGAAATCCTACTAGTACCTTACAAAATAAAAACAATATTCTAGTCGAAAAATTATTCAAATTAAATATAATAAATTTAAATACCAAAAATAAGTTAACAAAAAGGATTGCAGTTGCACCAAGAATAGATGGCCTACCCAAGATCCATAAAGATAATATACCACTAAGACCGATATGCTCATCAATCAATTCACCCTCGTACGAACTGTGAAAATATCTAATATCAATATACAACATAAAGGACGCGATAGAATTAAAGTCTAGAATAGAGAACACATTAATAGAAGATGATGAAGTGTTAGTTTCATTCGACGTGATTTCGTTATTTCCGAGCATTCCTGTAAATTTGGCCATACAAACAATAGAAAGCAAATGGGAAATATTGGATAAATATACAAAGATACCGAAGAACTTATTTATAGAATTGTTGACATTGTGGAACAAGATTAACGTGAGTACCTGCCTACTCGGCCTAACCTCACGGTGGTCTTACCACCGAGTGAAACTTAGGCGTAGACTAGCGCCCCCATTGTGTAGTATAACAACACTTTACGATTGCCACCAATCGCTTTTTGTGTGTGATACAGTCACAATGAGTAGCAATTTATATAATATGGCAAGCCTTTCCAAGGCAAACCTAGATCCACATTATAACCTCTTGCTTAGGGGTTTGGAGACTATCCAAACTCCGTCTGTTGAGAGCGCAACAGCACACTTGATCGACTTTGCACCTTACCTACATAAATCGATCTTAAACCACAACCACCACGTGTACCCCCGAAGGGGACCTCACCAATAACCGTCACAGAGAGGATAGGCTCTCTGTGGGGCCACCGATTCCCGTGGTACCAGTCCTTTGGGCACTGGTCGGGCCTCGAAGAGGACCCGCGATTTTTATTAGAGACCTTTTCTTCCAGATTTAGGCTCTAAGAACCCTAGCGTCTGGTGCCCCTATTTTCCCCGAGTGAACCACGTCAAAGCATTTGCCATTCCTGCAGTGACAATTGGAACCCCCGGGGGGAAGAATTGTTGACATTTTGCATTAAGGATTGCCGATATTTCGGATTCAATGACATTCATTACAAACGAAATAAGGGAATGCCTATGGGATCCCCAGCATCGCCAGTAATAGCGGATATAATAATGGAAGAACTGCTTAATATAACTTTAAATAAAATGACAATAAAAACAAGAATAATGACGAAATATGTAGACGACCTGTTTGGGATAGTTAAAGTTGATCAAATTGAAGAAACATTAAAAGCCTTAAACGCATTTAACACGCAATTACACACAGAGACAAAAATGCCCAATAGAATCAAAAAGATTTTCTCTATGAAATGTTTTTAGGCCAGCAGAAAGAAAAGAAAATATTTTCAAAGGGATTCCTTATTATTTTCATGTGGTAAATCTTTCTAATTTGATCAATAAGGAAATCCCATTAAATCAATATGAAAACTTGTTATTCACATTTTTTTACTCATTTTTGACACAAAAAAAAAAACAATCCATAGAGAAAAACATTTTGATTCTATTAGGTTTTCTAATGATTTGTATAAAAAATGGATTTCTTATTGATTTCATTAGGCTACCTAATTGATTTTCTAAAAAAGGTTTTTCTGATTGATTTCATTAAGGTTCCTATATGATCATGTGTAAATCAAGTTTTTAATATTTTTAATAAGGTTATCTTCTTGATTATATTGTTATTCGTTTATAGAAATCAACAGAGAAACTGTTTGTTAAAACATAAAATATACATTTGGTGTAGTGGGTAAGTGCGTGCCTACAAAACGAAGCATATCAGGTTCGATCCCTGGTAGAGGACGAAAAGAAAAAATTTTCACCATCGTTTTTTCGGGTTTTATAAATTAAGTGGCTTTAACCTCCTCTAGACAATCCATCAGAAGAAGCTCTCCTGACCATTCACCCCTGGAAAAATAGAAGATAATATGAAGGCAAAATAAAATGTCACAAAAAGAAAAGGTAGAAAGAAATCAAAAATATTGATTGATAGCATACAATTTTAAAGGAGATGCCGAATAAGCAATTGTTTTTCAGTTTTTTATGTTGAGATTTTTTTGTTAAAATTGTATGTTTTTATAAAAAAACCAATAAATCAAGAAGAAAACATTTTTGAAAAAAAACGAGAAGAATACCTATTAAAAACCCTAAGTTTTCTTCTTGATTTTCCTTATTAAAATAATGACTTTCGTCTTGAAAAAAAAACCATAGAGATATAAATTTTGTTCTATTTTATTAGGTATTTAGACACAGTTTTTTCTGTGTGCAATTCACTATGGAAAATGAAATTGACAAAAAACACAATAATAGTTAGAGAAGGAAAAACACTAATATTAGACTGGTATCAAAAACCCATGGCGTCTGGAAGGCTCATCAATTTTTATTCAAAACATCCTCATAACATTATTATTAATACTGCTACAAATTTCATTAACAGAGTCTTAAAACAAAGAAAAGATAAAGAATATTCTGATTAAAAATGATTTCCCAATAAAAACCATAACCACGTTAATAAATCACGTAATATCGAAAAGGACAGAAACTAATGACAACACAACTGCAGAAAAACCAAACAAGATCTACAAATCAATAGACTATATCCCCGGATTATCTGTGAGGTTTAAATATTCAGATATTTATGATAGAGATAAATATATACTAGGAATGAAAACAAATAACATAACGAGGAAATTATTCAATAACATGAAATCCAAATTAGATGAGATGGATGAGGCAAATTTGGTCTACGAAATAACGTGTAATGGAGACGACACTGATATATGCCAAAAAGTATATATTGGTACGACAAAAACCAAATTAAAGACAAGATTATCATCACATAAGTCTGACCTAAAAACAAATGTTAAACCATTGTGCCAAAAAAATGCACTTGCGGCCCACTGTGCAACAACTGGACATCAACCAGAATTTAAAAAAGTGAGAATTCTTGAAAGAGAGAAAAATTACTCTAAGAGATATATGCAAGAGATGCTCCACATAGTTAATATCCCAACAGAGAAAAGAATTAACTATAAGACAGACACAGACAATTGTGCACACATATATCGACACATAATAAACAAACATAGGTCTGAACAAAAGAAAAACATATTAATAGGTAGTAGGTGACAAAGGTTTAAAGAAAAACAAGTGTTTTTTGGGTTCCGTACACAAAGTGTAAAAACGAAACCCTATTGTTTTCGCTACAATGTCTGTCCGTCTGTCCGTCTGTCAGCGCCTTTTATCTCTGGAACCGTAATAGGTAGACTCTTGAAATTTCCACAGATGATGTATAGTTGTTGCCGCTATAGCAACAAATACTAAAACTTATAGGGTGTTCCAATAGAGAGGTGTTATTTACGAAAATGTGTTTATTTCTTGAACTGTAGGAGGGATACACTTGAAATTTACAAACAGTTATTAAAACTTAGTTCACTATATAAACAAGTATAAAAAAATAAAACTAAAAATTAAAGGGTGTTCCGATAGTGGTGTGAAATGCATGTATAAGGCATAAGTTTTGAACCATAATAGGTAGACTCTTGAAATTTTCACAGAGGGTGTATAGCGATGGCCGCTATAACAACAAAATTTAAACTTATAGGGTGGTCCGATAGAGAAGTATTATTCACGAATATGTGCTTATTTCTTGAACTGTAGGAGGTATTCACTAAAAATATGCAAGCACTAAAGTAAAATTAGATAGCTATATAAACAAATCTGAAAAAATAAACCTAAAAATTAAAGGCTTTTCCGGTAGTGGGGTGATTTGGATGTATAAGGCCTAAGTTTTGAACTATAAGAGGTACACTCTTGAAAATTTTACCAAAGGTGTATAACTATGGCCATTATAGCAAGAAATATTAAAACTTATAGGGTGTTCCGATAGAGAGGTGTTATTTACGAATATTTGTTTATTTATTGAACTGTGGGAGGCATACACTAAAAAATTTGCAAACAGTAATTAAAACTTTGTTCGCTTTGTAAACGAGTCTGAAAAAATAAACCTAAAAATTAAAGGGTGTTCCGATAGTGGTGTGCTTTATATGTGTAAGGCCTAAGTTAGACTCTTGAAAATTTTACTAAAAGTGTATAACTGCGGCCACTATAGCAAAAAATACTAAAACGTAGGGGGTTCCAAAAGTGACGTGTTATTTACGTTTATGTCTTTTTTTGAGTTGTAAGAGGCAACCACTTACAATTTGCAGACAGTAATTAAAACTATGTTTTTTTTATAAACATGTATACACAATTGAACTTAAATGTTAACAGGGTGTTCTAATGGTGACGTGATTTGCATGTATATAGCCTAAGTTTTGAATGAATAGGTGGAATCTTAAAATTTTTACAGGAGGTGTATAACTATGGCCACTATGACAAATAGTAAAAATTAAAGGGTTTTCCGCCAGTGACGTGATTTGCACATATAAAGCCTTATTTCTTGAACCGTAACAGGTAAACTCTTGAAATTTTGTACAGAAGATGTGTTGCCACGGCCGATATGACAATTACTAAAAATTAAAGGGTGTTCCGACAGTGACATGTTTTTCACTTATAGTGACTTATTTTTTAATCGCAATAAGTAGACTCTTAATATATTTATAGAACGGAAGTTGCCACGGCCAATATAATGAATAATAAAATTAAAGGGTGTTCCGACAGTGACATGATTTTATAAACCGTAATAGATACCCTCTTGAAATGTTTACAGTAGATGTGTTACTTCGGCCGCTATAACAAAACTTAAAATTGAAGTGTGTCCATTAGTGACGTGTTTTTCACGAATATTACCTTATTTTTTTAACCGCAAATAGGTGGGCTCCTGATATTTTAATAGAAAGTGTATTACCAAGGCCGCTATAAAATCAATTACATACTAAAATTTAAAGGATCTTCCAATTATGATGCAATTTTCGCGAATATTACTTTAATTTTAAAATTTAAGGGTGTCCCCATAAGACAAAGAAATAAACAACTGGAATTTTTAAATTATACTGAACATAGTACGGAACCCTACGTGTGTGAGTCTAACTCGCACTTGACTAATTTATTTATTGTTAAATATGCAAATTATATATGTATGTTAATTGTTGTTTTTAGAAAATATCCCTGAAGATAACCAACAAA
>CATIVE010000544.1:0-60089 GCA_949628195.1 Phasia obesa
AAATCATCCTAAGTCGTAAAACGTGTGACCGAGTTTAATTTGTGCTTTTTTTAACATGACTATAAACATTTTTATCTGAACAGCATTCATGAATTTCAGAATCCACCAAAGAAAATTATTTTAATTTTATTTTTTTAGTGCGTAGCAGTGTTGGGATCTGACAATGTTTAAATTGTACCGCCTCAATGATAAAATTTTACCAAATCAGCATCAATTGTACCAAAATTTGGCATGAAATAAAAAAAGAACAAACAAAACATATAGATAGGAACTGGTGACACTAAAATTTCCATCAAGTGCTTCAAACTCCACCAGTTTGCCTGCAGATATTTGGAAGAACAATTAAAGAATCATCTAATTACCAAAAATCCTTGGGATTTCTCACTAAAAAGAATAAAAAAATAATACCTGTAACTGATTAAGGCAATGCAAAAAGCGTTCAAACGCTGTAGTATATATTTTCAGTTATAATAGGGTTATCAGAGAAAATAATCCTGAACATAAATCAGGGCTGGAAAACTATGAAATTAGAAATTGTAAGAAAAAGTAAAAAAAAATATTGATTGAATAAAAATATTGATTGAATAAAAAATTTATTTTATATGAAATTGTATTTTATATGAAATTGTACCAGATAAGCATGAAGTGTACCAGTGTACCACTGATGTGTCGATTGTACCAAATTTGGTACAACTGTACCGCAAATCCCAACACTGGTACGTAGTCTTAGTTTTAAGTCAAAAATTGACGAACATTAATGGATTTGGTATGTTGCTTGTTTAATGCCTTAAGTTATAAGAAGGTATTTAGAACAATAAAAAGTTTAATTATTCATTATTATTCTAATTACCCATAACGTTTTATAATAAAAATGCAATTTATTTTTGGTGGGAAAAGAGCTAGTTCCTATACGTATTTCACTGGTTGATCAGGCCAGATCATCAGGAAACCTTTTTTCTAATTTTAGAGAAGCCAAAAATACTACAAAACACAATGAGAAGTATGCATGTTAATAGAATAATATTACAGAATATTAAAGCTTCAACAAAACACGAACAAACAAACCACGTTTTTATTTTTCCTTACTGTCCTTCTACAATTGGATGGTTTTTTGCCATCACTGAATGCAGACGTAAGGTTTATTTTTATGGTTATTTTGCGAAACTAATAAAAAGCAATAAAATAGAAAATTTTGGGAATACCTTGTATTATGCCGATTGTTAAAAGACTTTATAATAAAGCTAATAAATTTACGCTTAATCAAAATAAAATGGGCAAATTCCATTTTAATGTATCAAAAACATCATCACTACTAGCAGTTTCACATCAATTTAATGCAAAAGTAATGTAGATTTTGTTTTAAAAATTCACTTCTTTTTAGTAAAATGTTAAAAAAGGTTTTTTTATTTTCAAATCACAAGAAACTTAAATCTCTTTTAACCAGAGATGATTTATGCAAATTGTAATGTAAAATATACAGTGAAGTAACAACATACTTTTGGAAGTAGAAGTAAAAGATTGCAAAAGTAAAATTATTCTATTTTGTGGTCGCAGGGAATAATGTTTAAAAAAATAAAATAATAGAACAGAAGAAAATAGAAAAAAGTACAAATGTCATTGCATTGTTTAAATTTCAAAAGCTTAGTTGAAAGGATGTGTTTCCATAGTATATGAAAGTAGAATTCAAAACTAATAATACAGTCTGTGTGTGTGTGTTGAAAGTATGCAAGTAGAGGTCCTTTTTTAAATCTTAAAATTCTATCTAAAAGTCATTGTGTAATATTTTAAAATTGGTTGATTTTTGAAATGAAGCTACATTTCAAAAATATTTAATTAAGAGATATAATAATGCACTTACAATCCTTCAAATAACACACAGTGTTTAAGACCCACATTACATTAGCAAGTCAACAATCGGTAATGTTTAACACAAAAATTTAGTTTGCACATTCTGTTTTAACCATATTTTTTTCTAAAATTCTCTTTTAAACTTGTTTAAAAGCTCGCAAACGAAAATTATTCACAGCAATTCCCGTTTTAACCTAAAATTCATATATTTTACTTTCTATTTATATTAATACAACAGATTTTTATCAACAAAATTCTTTTTAAGCCAACCTACTTTCTCACTGCAAAGTTATGCATCCTTTATAAAATGTAGAGTGACCAAATAACACATATTTAGAGTATTTGTTATTATATCTCGGTCTTAAATTTTTTGCAAAAATGGTTTTATAAGAAAATCAACATTATAGCAAACCTATTCATAATAATTGTTTCATCCGTTTTTGCGATCAACAGGCGCCAAAGAATTCTATTAAAAAAATACTTTACAGGATTTTAGGCAATTAGTGGATATGGAAATGAAATGAAAAGACACAAACAAAAAAAATAAAAAAGCTGTATATAGTGTTAGAGCCCGTTTTAACCAAATGATTTCAGATGGATGAATCGTGTTGAATTTTATAAAATTTCTCCTAGTCCTTTATCGGAATTAAGTTAGTAGAGGAGATGATTACAACTAAATCATACGCAAGTTAAGTAGATGGGAAGAGTAGTGATCCAGAAAAACATCAAGTCCTGCTAGTGTATTCAATTTTCCCATTTCCTTTAAAAATGAATCTCCTAAACTGTAAAAATTATTCCTTCAGCTCTAGGGTCGTTAGATAATATACGAACGAGCCTACGTAAGAATAATAAATCTTTGTGTTAATAAATAGTTCAATTAATAAATATAAGAGCCAAATATTAAAAAGAAAAATATTTTGAAATAATTTGCCTTCATTTGAGCGGTACTTTGTTTCTATAACGATCTTTCCAAATTTTTCAACTACCGATCCTGCATATGTATTTTCAAATTATCTTATTCTAAGCTTTGTGCGTTTATTTTATTTTTTATTTCCTTTTTTAAAATTTTCTTTATTTAATTTTCTGAGAGTTTTTCATATTTTATACCATCGTCTACACACTCTACTTATTTTTTTCATATTTTTTTTTAATAAAAAGACAATTTATATGAAGCAAAAAAAAAGTCAGAACTAAAAAACTATATTGCATTTTGTTCCTTGTTTTTTTACACTTTTCAATGACAATTTGCTTAGAACATAATATAAAGACGAAAATGGTCATGACGATGAGGACAGCTTAGATGACACAACACATACATATATACGACAGTTAGAAGAGCAATAAAAACGTAGTGAGCTGCCAGGCTTTTAAATACTAAATGTGTAATTTAATGGTGTCAAGTGGCTTCGTTTCATTTGTTAAGTGTCATGAAAGGAAAAACTCGTGGCATTTATTTCTGTTACAACTAAAAAAATATGAAAAAAACAACTATACTGTTCTAGTTAAATAGAAGAAGTTCTTCGATGGATTGTATGTTTATAAATGTATATACGTACATATATGTATAATACTTGCATGGTGTTTGAAATGTTATGCAGACTAAGCTAAAATTGGTGTTCAGTGCGGTAATTATAGATTAAAGGCCTGGTAAATAACACTTTTTGTGACTAGTTTCTGCTCAAAAATTGTAATTTATGTGTCAAAGGTCACACAAAGAAAACGATTTCAGGCAATTGTCAGATTTAGTGGTCGGTCGTGAGTTATAATTTTTAATAATAAATAATTTTAATTTTTATGACATTTATGACACTAACTGTACTATTAGGGCAGATTATCATAGATGTTCATTTAAGAAGATTAAATATCTATAATATTTAACGGTCTGCAATACTGTAACATTATCGTAATATCGTTATTATAAAATATTCTATTCTTTCTTACAATTGATTTTAACGACTGTTGTTTACTAGCACCTACTGAGAATTTCCAACAAATTCCAGGCAAATACATTCATAGAAATTTGTTTAAAAATATTTACAATATTTTGAAATCGAGATCATAGTATTAAAAATTACGAATATCCAATTAAATGTCTTGCGGATTATTTTTATTGATTGTTCTATTAATTGTTTAAAAATACCAAATTGACCATTCTAATTTGCATATCAAAGCAAAGTAGAGAATGTATTATAAGTATAAATATACACAGAAAAAAACAGTGTCTAAATACCTAATAAAATAGAACGAACAAATTTTATATATCTCTATGTTTTTTTTTTCAAGAAGGAAGTCTTATTATTTTAATAAGGAAAACCTTTTTGAAAACATCAAGAAGAAAACTTAGGGTTTTTATAAGGTATTCTTATTGTTTTTTCATAAGGTTTTCTTCTTGATTTTATTAGGCTATTTTTTTTATAAAAAATTTTCAAAATAAAAAACTGAAAACAAATTTAAACACTTCTGCTTTTTAAAAAGTTATATTAATCTTTAAAATCTTTCTTTGTTATCGTTCCCTTAATAAAAAAATAGTGTATAATTTTTTCGACCTTTCGAGATAATGGAGTTTAAAGTTTTTGTTTTATTAGACATGGGGAAAAAAGTAATATTTCAGAAAATAATCGATGGTTTTAAATATGTGGTGGAATAATCAGGCTACTTGTAGATGATATTTCATTAATTTACAAGTGCTTTAATTGCAAATAAATGAGATTCAAAGTACCATGATGTCATTTTATTTGTTTTACAATATGTATGGAAATCATTACACACTATTTTATTTGAATTGGCTCCAAATAATATATTGTTAAATAATAGTGTACATCAATATACGATTTCATTTTGTAATAAAAATAGTGTATGCTTTTTATACACTATTTTTCTTTGAAATTATATTCAGAGTAACAACTAATTAAAACAGCATACCTGCACTTACACAATTACTAATGAAAAATTTCAAACACTCAATTATACGCTAATATTTCAATTGATTTTTTTACCCACTTTGAGGAAGTAGAAATTTAGCAAATTTTTACCACATTTAGAATCAGTTATGTAGATTCCTATTATGCAATAAAAAAATAATGATGTACATGCGTATACACTATTATTTTATTGCTAATCCACCATCTTTGATTTCTTACCACCATTTCTGTTTGTGGTGGCGGCTGTCTGACATTTTGCTTTCACATTATCCTCTATTTTCCCATTGGGTGTAAGGTCAGGGGTCAGGGGTCAGGGGTCAGGGGGGCTTCTTCTGGTAGATTGTAAAATAACTCGAAAAAATATGGTGAACATTTTTTCGTCCTCTGCCAGGAATCGAACACCAGGTTCGTTTTGTAGGCACGTACCTAACCACTACACCAAATGTATATTTTATATTAAAAAAGAAAGTTTCTATGCTGATTTATATAAACGAAATAACAAGAAAGTTAAAAAGATGATTTACACATAATCATATAGGAACCTAATGAAATCGATCAGGAAAACCTTTTTGTAAAAATCAATTAGGTGGCTTAATGAAATTATTAAGAAATCCATTTTTTATACAATTCAGAAGAAAACCTAATAGAATAAAAAAGTTTTTTTAATGGATTGTTTTTTTTTTGTGTCAAAAATGATTAAAAAAATTGTGAATATCAAATTTTGTTATTGATCTAATGGGATTCACTTCTTGATAAAATTAAAAATATTTACCACATGAAAATATTAAGGAATCTCTTCGAAAAAACTTCCCTTCTTTCTGCTTGAATATCCCTTAGCCTAAAAACACATTTCATAGAGAACATCTTTTTGCTTGTATAAGGGATTTTTGGCTCTGTGTAGAAAACGACAGCACTTTTAGGTTTACTATTGTAATCAGGTTTACTATTGCTGTAATCGGGCTTTTATTGGTGTTTTATAGAATAATGTAGAATATTGCCTCTAGTACTGGGCATTAAAAAAAGATTATTTTCTTCCTAATAATGATTCAAAAAAAAAAAAAAAAAAAAGCGCCAGCTTTAGTTTCGATTTGATCGTACCTATACTGGGCTCAGCCAATTATATGCTAGATAAAATAAATTTGTTTGAGAATATTTTTTGGCCCACTTATTTATCACACTGTGTGTGGAGTATTAGGAATCTTGTGCAGATTATTTTGTACAAATTTTTATTTTAACTTCCTTTTATTGGGTACAAAATCTCTGATAAAGTCTTAAATTTCATAAGTACTTAAGGTTAGCTCAGGAACTTTTTCCATGAATATATGACGATTCGACCCCATTGTGAATAAAATTGTTCGCTTGTAATGTACGACGTAGGAAACATATATCTGATCATGCCGAAAAATTATGGATGGTTGTTATCTGATTATGTTATATATCGCAGCATGATTCATTATTAAAATATGTGTTTCATAAGTGTTTAAGATGTGTCTGTTCGTGATACTCAACCTAACGCTTGCCAATGCTCATTAATAATTAATACAAAATGTTAGCTAGAGTATTATAGCGTAGCCAGACGACAGAGTTGTGAATTTATACTGAAATTAGCTATTTCAATATGGCAACACAGTCGAAAATCAATCAGATAATGACAAATTATTTAAAAATTTCAATTACGGAGCAGTTTCAGAAAGAATTAAGTTTTTTCTGTTCTAAAGTATATTGTTCCAGTGGATTTAGGAAACTTATTTATAAATGAATATAACTTCTCTCCACTCGACTTAATTTTGTTAATCTCCTAGCACCGACAAAACTCTAACTAGAACCCAGTTTTTTGCCACCCTAGTGTTGGTGGCAAAATATATAATTCGATCATGTATGAGTTCCGTTACTGAGGTTGAAAATCACCTAAATCAGTCGATAAATAGCGGAGATATGGGCAAAAATCACGAATGTATCTTGTATTTTGCTTTGTTACTTTGAAAATCAAAAATACGTTTTTTATGGGACAATTTTCTATATTAAAAACCTTTCTCTTTTTGCACAAATTGTAACAAAATTTGTTCTTACTCCGATTAAAAAAAATACTAGAATAAAATTTTGAGTAAAAAAAAAATCCACGACAAAGTATAAAAAGGATCGGAAAAAATTTATGATAAACAACGCTTTTTTAATTTTAGGATATTTGGGAGGTACAAGAACCCTCGCACTGATGCTGCAAGCCTTTTTTTCTAAATCAATAAGGTGTGTACCACTTTTGATAAGTCTAGGACAACTCGTCAATTTGTGTCTACTTGTTTGTGTGCTGTCCAAAAAACTAACTAAATATAAGATATTTTTATGCTCACAATAGTGACTTAATTTCCTAGGCCTGAATCATTAAACCGCATTTGGCCAATCATTTTCACTATCGCAGTTTCTCCCACTCCACACTTCCTTATGATATCAAATGTTTAATAGTGTTTGTAACTATCTGAATGTTATGTGATGTTCTAAAGCTATCCAGTCGAATGTCTACGGTTGATAATGAAAAAATGCGGGCAAATGTACCGTGGCTAAAAACAAATGATGAGCATGAATAAAACGGATACGGAAATGGCCAAATGACAGGACGAATGACATTTTTTTTATTCTATAAATCATTTTTAAAGAACAAAAACAAAAAATAAATAAAATAAAATAAAAAGAAAATCTATAAGAAACTCTGATGCACGAGTTTTATTCATGGCGAAGTTAAGAAGTTGTAAAGTTAACAACACTTTGAATTTATAAAAAAGTCAAATACAGATATTGAACTGAAATGTAATGGAAATAATATTGATAAAAAGACAAGATAAATTGAATAAAAAAATTTATTTAAACACTGTAGAAATAAAAAAAACTTAAGTAAATATGCAAGTCAAAATTATACTCATAGTCTCCATGGTGACTTTAACATATTACGAGTATTATTTGTGTTCCTGCATTTTTCTTACTTCTGAAAACTTACTTGAAAACTGCTTTTATTTCTATGAGTTCGTTTTAGTTTTTTAACTTAAACTAAAATAAAAATATTTATGGCAGTTTCCTCTTTCCTTTTTTTTCTGTTTTAACTTTTATATTTATATTTTTAGCTGCTTCTTTAGGTTAGTTGCTGGTTTAATTTAAGCGCACAGCTGTGACTGACCACCAACCACAATTTATAATTTCCTAGCAGGTTAATATATTTTTTTACCTTTCCTTTTCCGTTATTGCTAAAAATATATTTAAGAGCACAGCAAAAATTATTTTGGAAAATGAAAACCGAATAAACAACTAATTTATAAGTATTTTCTTTCTTTTTTATTACAGTGTTTTGTTTTATTTAAATAAACACCATTAACCGCGAAATAATTAAAAAGCCCTTAAAGTGGTAAAAAGTAATTTTTAAGCAGTCTTTAAGCATCGCCATTTAGAAATTATTTTTTTTATTTAAGCTTTTGCTATTGCTGCTGGAAAATTAAGAAATCACAATAGTAACCAATATTTTTGTTCAGAATTATGCTGCAATGGCGTTTATCGGTAATTTTAATTTTTCTGCCTTTACTTCTATCGTAGTAATAGCACAAAATTTTATTACAGGTTTTTTTTTTTTTTTTGGTACTTTTACCGAAAATAAGAATAGCTAAAGAAAAAATAGAAAAAACCAAGCGCGACTGCAATATTTTCACTTACCGTTCTGCTTATTGGTATTAGCTAGTTATCCTTATTAGCCTTAGATAATTATCTTTTCCATTTCCCAATGTATAAGTTAAAGCTGAACTTGCCCGTAAGCTTAAGTAAGCTGTTAGAAAGTTATTTAACCGATCCAAAGTTTATACTGAAATTAGATTTTTAAGTTCACCTTATCAGACAAATGAATTGAAAAAGAAATTTATAATTTTATTTATAACTAAAATTGCGAAACTAAGGTCCATTATTATAACTTACCCATAGCGCAGTGGTCGAAGTACGCATTCTGGCGTCATTTAATTTAAAACAGCACTATGTTTTAATAATTATTTATTCTTGTTTCACTTGGAAAAAGTTAATTTTAAACACATTTTATTTATTTTCATAATTTAGATAAAAAAATTTGCACAATTGATACATAGTTTTAAGGCAAAAATGCATGTTTCTAATCAGAATCAGAATTATAAGAACAAACAGCGTCTTTCTGTGTATTTTGTACTAAAAGTAAGTTTTGGACGTCATTATCTACTATTATTTGGTTTCGGGAATATAAAGAAGGGCGCTTAGAGATCGAGGAAATAAGAGGTTCAGAAGAGAAGAGAAGTGAATGCATCAAATCTTCCATTGTGTTTTTTCTTGAATTTTTTCGTGTATGTTGTTTTCTAAAATTCCTTAGATCCTTCTTTCTCGATTCCTGAGCTTCTTCAGACATCATCCCTATTGGTAGAGATTTTGTGCACGCAAGACGGCATATAAAACCATGGATATAGTGCAACATATATTTCTGCTGTTTGTATACAATACATTTGAAATGCATGTGTATTAACTTTATACCCACACGACATAGTTCGTAAAATTACACTAAATCTGCTTATTAATTCTACATTGACTCCGGTCAAAATAGCAACTAAATTTGGCTCTTGAAAAAATCTTTTAGCAGTGTTACCGTTATTAGTATTTCCTGACACAGGCCTAGGAATATCAACTAATACAGCCATTCTATTTCTCAATTTTTCTTGTATGTCTAGTTTGGTTTGTTTAACTATGTCTTTGTCACAACCACGAATTTGCCATTTTTTTATAGGCAATCGGTAAGCAATGTGTAGAATGCATTCAAAGCATCTTATCCACGCATGGAGTTTTGACGAGCCATATTCAAACATATTTGTATTAAATGATCGATTTTTAACACCATTTAAGTCGTTCATCATTGTAGTTGAGGCTCCGCAAATGCCAAATTTTTGCGACGAGGATTCTGCTACAACATTAAACACTTTTCCATCTCTCATGGTAAAATTTGTGATACATTTGAAAAAACTCAAATTGTGTGGGCTTTGTTTCCAAAATTTGCTTTTTAACTGCTTCAACTTCCCTACCTACTAATTCAGAGGTTTCTTTTTCGAAAATCAATTTAATTGGTCTACAAAACCGTGTTGAAGAAGGTCGTGAATTTTCCCAAAGAATAACATTCCCCATATTTATTTGCAATGGCACAATGCACACAGAAAATATGTTTTCATCTATTCGAAGCGATTCAGCGTCAGAAAATCGGTGCCGATAAGTTTAATGTCCAATACTGCCATCACATCCCCATTTATATATAGCTGTAATTGGATCTTCATTGATATTCATAAAACATTCCTTTTGCAATTCAACTATCCTCCTTACAGTATGGTCAACCAAGCTCTGCAAAGGCACTTCTGCAGACCTATCAGTAATTTCGACTCCGAGAGGATAAATTTTTTTTTTTTTTGCTAACAACAATGTATCATATGATGGATATATGTTTGCATTTCTTACTTTTGTACCAGGTTGCATAAGTCTGTAGGAATTTTTTGAGAAGACCCACAGCTTCATCGGGCGTATATGCAATAGGTTTACTAACCTGTGAAGCCATAGTTTTTTTAATCTTAGCAGCAACTTATTTGTGAGAATGTACCATTGATACCACTTCAGATGCACTTCTTTTCCGCGCTTTGTGTAAACTAGCGCGGGTGGCCACTACAAGCTCCTCACAAGGGGTTTCATTCACAAGTTTTTAAACTTTGTTTATTTGGGTTTTAGGGGAGCATTCTGCGAACTCTTTTGTAGATCGTCCAGCATTATGACTTGTTGTTGGTTGCTCAAACAATAAAATTTCACTGTCCAACCAATCTTTATTGCGTTCTTCAAAATTCGATAGGGTCCTGTTGGATTTTTTCCACTTTTCTACCAGTCTACTTATAAAGCTTTTCAGTTTGTTTTTTATTTCTCGGCACTGATTCTTACTAAAATTATTTTTGGGAATGATATTATCAAATACATGGGCCTCTACAGCTGAAAATTTGTTTGTGGGTACATTTTCGTTATATCAAATTTGAAAAAGTGTGCGTTGTGAGACATTCATTGCGCCTAAAAAATGCAATAACAGGTGAACGGGCAGACCATTTTGGACATTTTACAATAACAACAAATAAAATTAATACATAAAATAGGAATTGGATTGAATCCCATTGAATCCCGAAAGTTGCACTCCATGAAACTACAATATAGACCACTTCTAATATACTACCATAAACGTCACCTACCACAACCCATTTCTAAAAAACTAGAGGAACATAGGTCACAAACATTAATTTTTAAGTACATAAAAACCATATTAATTTAACTATTTTATTTAAGCTTTAGGTCTTTAAATAATTTTAATTTTTATTTTTTCGATATTTCGCTACTCCTTTGTGCAGCATCATCAGGAAAAATTAACAAATTAACGTTATGAAAAATTACAATAAAAACCTTTTACTTAAAAAAAAAAAAATAAATATAGTTTCCAAAAAATTAATCACTTGTGTCAATATCAACAAAAATCACACACTGAGTAATTTGGCGCCAAATTTTTAAATATAAAAGCTACAACAAATAATATGTTTGACAGCTAACAGCTGTGCGAATATTAATAGCAAAACATTAGTAAAAACGCCAGTATGATCAATATGGTATCAGTTATCGATAAAGTGCAAAAATATTATCGATTTTAACATTTCAAAATTTGAATTTAATGACGCCAGATCATGCATTTCGACCAATGTGAATAGCTAAAGTTAGGATTTTCTTGGAGCGATAATTAGTTTTTCGGAATAATAACGAAAATAATGCTCATTACTATAACTTGTCCTTAAAGATCGTTTTTAGCTTACTTACAATAACGAAACACTATTTATCGCTCCAAAAAAATTCTAGCTTTAGCTATTGGCAAGTTATAATAATGGAACTTAGATTGTTAAAAAAAAATACTGAGTTGACCTGAATTTTTTTTTAATTTTCTGGTTTCAACGATACTGGAATGAACGCAATAAAATAATTATTGAAGCATTCACCGTTTTGCAATTATTTTCAATACAAACATATTGAAAGTATATCTGACAGATTGCTGCGGAATAACACTTGAAACCAATGTTTATGTTTTCTATGTTCATTAGTGCATATATAGATATACATATATTTAATGGGGTCGAATATAGTGTAGACATAACAAAGGAATGAAAAACTTCTATACACTATTTCCAGTTGTAATAAAGGATAAAAAACTCTATTTTTTAAAAAGCTATGAAAAAAATATATATGGCTTTGAAAAACCACAAAGAATTAGTTTAGCAATAAAAACAACAGGCAGTAGCCGCACAAAAAATTGGTAATATGAACTAGTGGCAGCACAAATAGTTGCTAAAGACCGGGACAGATAGAGTTCGTCAAACGTTATTCATGATCTATTTCAGATTTTTGATGAGCGTTGTCACGTTGTCAAATTACGAAAGATAAACTTTAAACTTTTTACGTACGTTGAGCAGCTTGATGACTATCAATTGATTTTATCTCTGTTTTAATGTCAAGTAGCAGTAAAAATAAAACGAAAAACAATAATATAAAATAAATTAATTCAAATAATCAAATGGAAAAATAAATTATCGAAGCTTTTCAAATGTTGCCTTGTCTGATTTAATATCCATTGAATGCGTCAAAGTATATGTATTACGGCCTCGGCCTTAATGGTCACATAAACAAGAAATAAATAAATAACAAAAATAAGAAGAACAGAAATTTTTAAACAACAAATTTTGTATTTTAGTTTGTAGAAATGTTTTATAAGTGGCAAAAATATGTACATATATGTATATGTACATTTTTCGTGCAAAATTTTACAATTTTAGTTTGGTGGATACGGTTGACGATCGCTTTCGATGTTAGAACATCATTATTAAGCAACGTCTTGGATAGTACATCTAAGAGCTAGAGACAGATTTATTCACAGAAAGGTATAACAGTAAATTATTATATTTTATAAACAAAACGAGTCACGTTTCATTAAAATCCACATATGAATTTTTTATCTTAATTTACTGATTCCATACAATGAAATTTATAGTGAAGCTTAAGTTCGTTTTTTATTCTCTCTAAGAAAGAATGAATTAAATTACAAATTAGGTAATAATATTCAAGAAAAATTGGGAAAAATTAATTTTTAGACACCTGCTGGTGTAATTTAATTAATTTCATTGTATGCAATACATAAATAGTTCGATTAATAATAATTAAAAATTTTCATAATTTACTGATATTATTTTTTTTTAATAAAATTATAGCAGGTATACTCTGGCTTTTTTAGAACAAATTTTAATAAATCAATGTTGAAAAAACACTATTAGTTCTATTTTCTTTTTTCAACACCTAAAACCATCGATGAGAATTGAACACGGAACTTATACACATAATGACACGCGACATTTGCAATAGAGGCATAGTTCTGCACTTCATAAATCAAGAGAAAACTTACAATATTTCTCTTGACTTATAAACTGCAGAACTATGCAGAAGTTTCCATTTTATTTATAATATTATTCAGCCATTTTAAATCCTATTATAAATACTATGTCTTTAAAAAACATTGCTGGGAGCACAAAGACAATGAATTCAAGGATTTGAAGGGTCAAGTGCTTTGAAACCTTATCTTTTTATCTTATTTGTAAGTTTAAAGAATTAAGAATATTTATCATTTCTTAAAAGTTTGTTATTTAGTGTTGCTCCTAAACGAATATTAGGATTTAGAAGACACATTTCAGCGCATAATTAAATTATCAACGGCATTATGTCTGTGTTTTTATGTCTCTTTCATAAAACATTTTTTAATAGTCCTTCAAGGACTATTTAGTTTAATTCTTAACAAGTTCCGGTTTTAGATTAAATATTGCTTGCTATGGCATGCGATAAAAGAGATAACTGTTGCAATAACGCCATCATCAATGAAGCCGTCATCAATGAAGCCATCATCATGTTCATCATCAGCAATAAGAAATATTTGGAAAACTTTACATATTTCCACAAGTTTAAACAAGTTTAAGATTCATAATACAAGGATAAACAATTTATAATACAAAAACTTTTTTCATAACATCGTCTGCCTTTTACTGATATACCAAGAAGAAATTTTTTACTTGTTCACTTTACTTGGACCACTCAGGTTGTCTCTATTACTCTATCTCCCCCTCTTTTTAGATCATAGGGCATGAATGCATTTAAAATTATTTTACTTTCTTTTCAACACAATATACTCATACAAATTGTTTAAATTAAACTGTCTCAACAAAATGGCATTTAACTGAAGGCTCCAAGGAAAACACAAGCAAACAAAGTGAAGAAATTATAAAACTTTACTTGGCGAAAAAGGTTTGGAATTAAAAAATCATATTAACAAAAAAAAAAAAAAATTAACTTAAAATCAAATTTTAAAGCAAAAATAAAAAGAGGAAGTTTTAAAACATTTTTTTTGTTTGCTTTTGTCTCAAAAGAATTATATTTACAATCACCTCTAGAATTGCATACACGTACAACTCTCTTTTTATATTAGATTTTAACAGGAAACATAATCTATTTGTTTGAGTTTCATTACTTTCTTACAAGGCTTTGTAATTGTAGCAATAAAAAAATGCAGGAATTCTCAGCAACCTTTGAAATAAATAAATCGGTCAAGTGCGAGTCACACTCAACTAGTAGGATATCATACTACGTTTAATATATAACTTTAAATGAACAAGATTTTAATTATTTGACATCTTTTATGGAGCACCCTAGCGTAGTCTGTTGTCAAGAGATATAGTATTTTACAGTGATCAGCCAACAAGAATCGAGGCATTTAACCAGATAACTGCAGCAAGCTAATCGAGCGCCAATAGAGAGAAAAACTTTTTTTTATAATTTATGTTTTTGAAGAGAAAGTGCAGAAAAAGAGGCATATTTTAGTAGGGAAGAGGCCATTTATATAAAGTAAATACATAAACCATAACTGAAGCACTAAAAATGTAGGGGTCTTTGGTGTGAATTGCTTTCAAAGCAGAATCAAACAAAATGTTGTAAGGACGCTGGCAAAGAGCGGGCACAGCTAGTTATTAATATTTGTTTGGCTTCAGAAAGTGATGGTCAAAATAAAGTATACGCACAGCAGCACGGCTTTGGTAAGCCAGTGCCATATTATATTTGGGACGTTAAAAAAAATACATTTTTTCAAACTAAAACGAATTTAATACAAACGAACAAATTTGATCAGGTTCTCATTCTCTTAAGTAATTAATCCTTTTATTGCATTTGTGTCATAAAATAAACTTCTACTTCTTGCGCGACGTAAAGCAATTACTAGAATGTGATGGATACTGGAGAAAAACAAAAATGATTTTCAGTTTCAGTATCATTTTTTTTTAACTATAGGAGGGTATAAAGTTAGTTGAGAAAAAGTTTGTCGCTGACAATTTTAATGGTAGTTTACATGCCTTAAAATAACAACTTTTGCAAAGTTTATTAAGTTGAACAGTGACGAATTATAATCTAGTGAAAAGGTAAAGAAGATACCACAAAATACTTAGATAACTTTCACATTTTTTTTTTAGAAGAAATAAAATCTAAAATATAAATCCTGTTATTGTTGTGTCATATTGACCTTTTTTTTTAACTAAAAACATATTTTTTTCCAATATTTTTTTAATCGTTAAATGCAACTGGAAAATAGTTTTGCAATTTTTATAAAACATTATAACCCTTTCCGTCCCAAGAAATTTAAAAATTGGGCGGATGTCAACGAAATTTTTATTACGAAATAGTTAAAATAAAGAAACTATAAAAATATATTTTATATGTCCATACAAAGTTCATGTCCTTAGAAACAGGATATACACATATGTGCCTTGAGATTTCACTTGGTCTAGATAATAACAAATAAAATGGGACGGAAAGGTATAGGAAATATAGAAGATTTAGTTCCTGTAGAAGAATAGAAGTGGTTCAAATTATTCAAATTCGAATAAAAATTTAACCAGTGTGATTTAATAAAACAAAAAAAGTTTTATTTAAATAAACTTTATTTATTTAAATAAAACTATTTATATAAATATAGAGCCCAAGTAAGAAGTAAAAAAAAGAATTGCCATCCTTAAGGTCGAAAAAATATATATTGTATTTGTTTAACCTTTATGTCAACAGCAACATACCCGGGCATGTTTTGCGTTTTAAATCTACTATATCTGAAAAAGTAGCGATCCGATTAATCTGAAATTTCATGATATCCTTAACAAATATGTTTTATATCATACTCCAATGATTGAGTGGCACTGGACCGCTCAGGTCAGAGATATGTCCACTTTTCGAATCCTACCCCTTACGTCAACAGCTGTATACGCGGGTATGTTTAGGAAAATACATGAAAATGTATTAATTTTGCATACATACTAATTGCATAAAATTAAAAAGCAATCTTTATTATTACATACGTAAATCTTTAAAAAAGCACAATCATATAAAAGTATAATTAAAAAATAGAAGACTTATACATATAGACATACATACATACAAGCGTAGTTGAAAAGTTAAAAAAATCAAAAATTTTTCTGGCAACTATTGCAATCCAGTGCAACATCTACTACCTTCAAAGGTATATAGTTTATTGCTCGTGTAGAAAATATTCTAGTTATGCAGTTGGTTTTGACGCATGGCCTACGACGGGTTGTAGACGTCGAATTGTTCTCCAAGTAAATTATGTTCACATCAAAGGCACAAAAGAACTCCAAAGGACACATATTTGTTCGCCGTTTGGTTAAATATTCTACAAGACATTTGTCCATATCATTAATGCTACCTTTACCTTTGTTCTAATATCATTGCTGGGTTCTTCTTTATACCTCCTGCTTCGCTCTTGTTATGCATTCTGGAAAGGACTACAACTGATTTGTTCTTGGTCAAGTAGGATACATTGTAGTTTTGTTGCTAAAATCGAATATGGTTGATTCCACTAAACGTCCTTTTACAATACCAAATTTTTGTGGTAAAAATTTTCTTCTTTATATGCTGTACCCAATATTGATAAATTGGTGTTCAAATTGTAGTTGGTAAAAAGTTGTCGTACACAATGTTTGCTCCACTTTTACAGAAAAGGTCGACGTAAAAGTCCTTTAACACATTTCGACTTACGTTTTTTCTGTTTACTCGATGCCACCATATTCGTGTAGATTTTTTCCGTATAAGGCGAAATAAAGTCACGTACCCACCACACTTTTTTTTGTATTTGGCGGGTTTTGATGGTATGATGGTATGAGTTGAGTGAACACAATACAACCACGGAAAGCATACAATTGTTCATCAAGTGACGTTGGCTCCTGCTGTCTAATTGCTACTTTATTTATTGTGTAGCATCAAAAATATGTCCGTTATTGCTGCCGCTTTGTTTATTTACGTTGCTGGTATGTGTTTCCGTAGTCAAAAGGAGATTCAAACACGCAAAAAATCTATTTTCGCTGTTGTTTTCCTATTTCTTTCCGGAATAATTATGTTGGACATTTCATCAGAAATTAACAATCTTGTATACTACGTCCAGATCTCAATATGTTGCAGGTAAGTCACCAGGCAGTCTGCTGTGGTGGGACGACAGACCTATAGTATTTTCTCCATTTTCAGACGTTATTCGTTATTCTGAATAATCATACATAAAAAAATCAAAAACATAATTAATAACAAAGAAATTCCCATATAAAAAGTACGTGTATACCCGGGTATGCTGCTGTTGACGTACGTATAATTTTTCTGCTGTTGACATAAGGGTTAATTATTCTTGAGCTTTTTTTCATTCTTTTATGTCAAATGAACTTTAAAGTTTAATTACTATTAAAAGTAAACGTTAATATCTTATTGTGTTTTTAGAATTTTATTACTCTAAAATTAGGAAAAAGGTCTTCAGGAAACCTGGTCTAAGCAATTAGTGCAATATGTGTAGGTACTAGCTTTTCCCCCAACAAATAAATTTATTTCTTGATAAATAAAATGATATGGGTAATTAGCATAATGTTAAATAATTAAAAAACCAAAGGATGTTTTGATATGGGTGGTCCGATTTTAAAATAAAATAAAGTCGATATTCTATTTTAATTGATAAAAAATACAACATCTAGACCGCCGAGGACTGGCATTGTGGTGTTGAACAGAAATGTTAAATTTTCATTGATCTGCCTGTATTTAAGAGATGACCTTATACATATATGGAATTTTCAAATATCAGTAGATTGCGATTTAATAAAATAAAATGCACAGATTATGGTTATGTACAGAATATGGTAATGTACAGATATGGCTGATACATTTTTCTCTATTACATATATTTCTCATGGGCATTTTGCTGAATTAATTGTTGCTAAAATCGTTTAATATAACCTCAAATTTAGTTTTTAACGCATAGTTGTTTGTGGGATAACATCATAAAAAGTAAATCATTCTATCGAGGAAACCAATTATGATCACCGAAGTAAGAAAGTAAACGACCAGAAAATATAGCAATATTATTGCATTGGATCATTACAGTATGGAAAATTTCCTAGTCGTGTGTTGAATTGTTTCACGGCTAAAATGGCACTGTCTTGTTGAAGCAACTTATCTATCATACCAACACGTTTCAATATAAACTCTATTTACATGTAGCTATATTGCTATTGCAGTGTGAGGCTATGCTTCATCAATCCCATTTTTAAAGAAGAGAGGTTCAATAATACCTCTAGCATAAAATACTAACATGTCCGGTACGCCATACAAAAAGTAAAGTAAAGGCACACAGGACATAACCAGTCTGTTGTGTATTCTGTTTGAAAACTACAAATTCGCTAACATGTGGTTTTATACATTCGACAATTCGGTTTTTTTCTTTGTTTGTCTTATACTTTCATGAATTAACTTTGTTTTATAATTGTTTATTTGAAATTTTTATAAATGAACTACAATCTCACCAGTCAACTGGGTTATAGCATAAAAAGCCTTGGGCTCAACGGTATATTTGTTCATCCAACGCTTCTCTCAATTCTTTTTTTGTTGGTTCTATTTTTTTACCAGCCTGATTTCTTAGATTTGAATTTAGATAAACATAATGAGAATTATTCGGCAGTAAAATATATTAAAAATTATTTACCAACAACAAAAAGATAATTCTAATTTTAACAGAGCCTAGTCAATTAGCCACCTTTTACTAGTTATTGCATCGGTCGTTTTCTATCTATAAAGTATCAATAAACCTAATTGTACGAAAAATACACTCTCTTCCTTTACTCTCAAAATTAATTCTGTTCCAACTTAGAAACCAAATATCAACTTCACCAGTGATTGATATATAAAATTTTTATTTTAGATACTGATAGAAAAATCAGAAAGGATGAATAATTAAACAGCCACATATCCGATCTCTTGCAGATGTCACAGACAAAATATGTAGAAGTGTATGTAGTTTAAGACACTTGTACATTTACATACAAAGTTCACTTTATGTCCTTGTTGTAACTTAAGTGTATTTGTATTTGGAAAAAATATATGGGTGAGATTGAAAGCATGTAAATACATATACTAGTGTAAGTAGTAGTAAGTGTGTTCGTAAGTTTATTTGATGCATAAATTATGCAGGTTATTAATCAAGGATATTTTCACATTTAAAAATTCTGAACTGCTGTTTGTTTTTGGTACCGTAAATATTTTTGTTTCTTTTTAAAATATTTTTAATTTAATATTGTTTTTTTCGAAAGTAGTTTTTATTTCAGGAGAAAAAAAATGCTCAATTCATTTTTATTAAATATTGACCACAAATGCACAGTAAGTAATCAATGCAAGAGGTTTAAATTTTCTACACTGTTTTATTAAAATGTCCCTTGCAAGTTCATCCAGATTAAATCTTTCGTTTATAAATTCTTTAACATGAAGGGTTACAAACGTTGAGGTCTTGCTCGGTATGTGGTCGACCTGATTCAGCTTTTAATAAAGCATTTCATTTTTTATGGAGCAAAGTATACCGAACAGAAACATTATTTTTAAAATTAAAATGTCACTGTCATTTAAGAAGATTAATTATATGTTGTCATACAACGTGGCACACCAAGTAAATGATAAAGATAGCATATAAAAGAAACCAGAAATTCATTAAAATCTACAAGTTTATATTTATAATAATAGAGTTGTATGTGATGTGATTGTATGTAATTTAATGTAGAGTTGTAAGACTCTTACGTACTTGTATGTATGTAATGTATGTAATGTAGGGGGAATATCGAAGCAGACCACTTCCATAATGGGGCCCTTTTCGACCCCCTTCCGTCCTCTATGATTACAGGCAACCGAAATGTAATTTACGACAACCTATTTACATTGAGTCATGTGCTACAACTAGCCCTTAATCTTGACTTTAGTGATGTGAGACTGTCTACTGGTAACTGTCGGCGTTCTTCTCATCACGCAGTCTCTAGTAATTGCTAGCATTTGTTCAAGGCTCAGGTCCCCCATGGCATCCACCAGTGGTCCTGAGTCTTATGCTAGCCAGTGCTGGACATTCACACACAATGTGCGCTGCCGTCTCAGCTTCTTTCCTTTCCCCGTCTCCTCTTCTGCCTCTGCCACTCACTTTTAGGCATGACCTGTAGAGACTCCGACTCTACGTGGAAGGAACGTTTTGAAAAGGATTTGCCTAAGCCCACAAGAACAAGTGCGTCCAATTCATCCACGTTTACCTCCATAGCCGCAGGAGTATCTTCATAGACTGAGCAGTCCACCCCTTGCGAGGTTTCTTTGTCATTGTATTTCGATATCCTCCCCTGGCCAGTGGCAACCGGAGTTCCTAAAAGGAACAAGGAACCACCTCTAACGAGGCTTTCTTGTCTATCCCTATCGAAATATCCCGATTCAACGCCATAGGAGAACCTTTAGAGATTAACCTGTTCATCCCTTGCGAGGCGTTCCTGTCCATCCCTTCTGAATTTTTCCTAGGCCATTATTGGAGAAAACGTTGACCACCCACACAGAGCTCCTTATGCATGGGTAAGTCTGGAGGTCGACTGGTATCCAGAGTTCGCATACTAACGGCCAAGTACCCTCTTGACCGCGCATCCCTGGCGTATGCTGTTCCACCGTGGATTAGGGTGGCGTTCTTCCAGATTAAGGTTCAAGGAACATTGGCGTCTGGTGCCCCCAATTTCTCCGATAACACTGCGTCAAAGCTTTGAGAATAAACCGCAATGACAATAAGTGCCCCGGGGGCCTCTTACGTACTTACTTTATATAAAGGTGCCAAAGCCGGGATAAAATTTTAAAATATATATAAAATTCAAAGCTCTGTAAAGCTCTGTAAAAGACAAACAGGAAATGAGTTACGCATTATTTAAAAAAAACGCCATCTGTTCCGCAATCTACTTTAAAATATGCTGCTTTGAAAAATAAAAGATGCCTTAAAGTATGCAGTACAGTTTAATCGGTAAAAATATCAGCGCACTTTTACTGCTTTTACTCCACTTTCTCTTCAGAAAAAATATTCTATATTGGAATCAGGATACTAATATACCTCCTTAAGTGATACGAACACTGACAGACAGGAAATGAGTTTCGATTTTATGATATGTATAGATTTCTTTATCCAGATATTGTATGAACAATTCTTGGTCTTAAAATGTTCACTTGTACTCTAAATAAGCACATGTTCACATAACTTAAAAAATAGCGAACTAAAAGCGATAAAGTATGCCTATTAAAAGGATACCAAATATATACACCAATGTTCCTCATTTTCATCAAAAAGGAATTCAAGTCTGTATGCTAAACAAGTTCTCAGAAAACTAAAAAGCAACAAACGTTCTAACCATTGAAAAATGTTTATTAACACTCCACAAGTATCAAGTTTACACACATACTTTATGGACTTACAAATGAATATTCTAAAAATTACTTTACCCTGCAGGAGATTAAGCGATAATTGTCTAAAAGCTACTAGTGCAATTACTAGAACTACAAACACTAGTGAAAACAGTGTTAGAACTTTCATTACGAAACACTAGTGATGATGAGTTGTAGTACTTGAAGTAGTTCAAAGGTACCACTTGCAGACTGGTAGAATAATTGGGTAACAGACAAATTTGTGATTTAGTATTACTTTTGGAGTTTGATCTTTGAGATTTAGTCTTTGCTTCATTCTATTTTTATAATGAAAAATAAAATATTTTGATGAGAAATTCTATTTAGCTGTACATATTTTTTTGTGTTTTTAGAAGAAATGCCATACCACAATAGGCATTTAAATACTAGTAATAAACTGGTTCCAAAGCACCTAATCGGGTCCATATGTGCTAGTATGCGTCTAGAACAAATGGTACTAGTAATTTGCCATACACAAACAATGTTAATTTGAGCATTAAGATGGTATAGAAAAGTTTACAGTTGAGAACTAGTACTGGTGCTTTTTATACTAGTAAAACACTAGTGATACACTAGTTCGATCTCCTACAGGGTATATACTCTTACCACTACTAGTGAAGTGTATAATGAAGAGAAAAAGCAGAGGAAAAATAGAAACTTCTAGCAAACATAAAATGGATTAGGTTTTTTAATTTTATATTCATTCTTGCAGTTAAACCACAATTGTCTCAATTTCATTACATCTTCTCATGAGCAAGTGGTAGTGAATCGATTCACACATGCATAAACACAAGTGCTTGCATACATATATTTATGTACATACACATATCACTTCAAGCTTCATATGACTATATGTTGACTGTAACCATTATGCCATATAGTTGTTTGATAGTTTTCCTTTTCAACTTTTACGACAAGCAATCGTATTTCCTTTTTAACAATTTGTGAAACCAAAGATATATTATGACAATTAATATGAATATGCGAGCATCCTTTATATCTAACATTTTAACACGAAAGATTGGCTTAACGAATGAAATATACAACATGGACTCGTAGTTAAACGTCAACTAGAAAAAGTTATTTTATTTAATTTAAAAAAAAAAAAATATATTTTTGTTTAAAGTTTTTTATTCAATCCTTAAACTTTCTCTTACAGAGTCTTAGTTTAATAGACTAAAAAAGATTTACGAATGCGAACTACTGATCGGTTGTGGTTTTGAATAATAGCATGATATATAAAAAGACATTTTTTTTATAAGGTTTTTCGATAACCCAATTTTCTAGGGGAAAGTTTTTCGATAAAATAACTATTCTATGAGAGGAATATCTATCCATACAAAAATTATTGCTAGCACGAGCTTTTAATTGAACAGTATATACCATAAAGAAACTAAAAATATGGGGTGGTGTCGATGGCTTCCAAACGGCTATCTTCACCAAAATAGGAACCACAAGCAATTGGCAATAGAAAAAGAAAACACAAAATCGTTTAATCTTTTCAATCAAAAAAAAAAAAAAAAGGCGAAGTTACAATATAACTTTCCTTTGTTTTATTTAACAATATAATTATAAAACAATTTTTACCGAAAAATTACAATTTTAAGTTTATAAAATATTAAGGCGCGAGCGACAACGAACTTGATAAGATCAAAAAACGAACTTGCAAAATTAATTAAAGCAACAAAAAATCTTAACGAAAAAGGTAACTAAATGAAGTCTTTGATGAATACAGCGCCCCTTAGATGTCAGGAACTATCATCAGATATGAACCAGGGTTGGAAACTTTATTCTTCAGACTTCAACAGAAACTATACACAGACAAAATTTTTGCACCAATTAAAGGTTTTAATTATTTTCAAATATATTTTTAATTTAAGAATGAAAAAAAGCAAATTCTAGTTAAATAAATAATTGAATCAATAAAACAATAAATGAAATTTTTATCTGAAACTAATTAAAGACTTTCATTGGTGCAAAAATTTTTTCGGTGTACAAAGATTATCAAACTCATAAGTTCTGTTTAAAATTTTTAGCAATAACATGAAACTTTTATAAAGAAATTGTGGTCTATAATTTTAAAATAAATTTTCTTTAGAACTATTATCTAAAGGTAGTTAACTTATATATAACGTAATATATTTACAGATCACTTAAGATCGCATAATTATAAAAAAATATATGTATCTATGTATGTCACAATTTTTTATTGTCGATAATTCAAATTAATTTTTTATCGATATCATAAATTATATAAAATGAAAGTTTTCTATAAAAGTGGATAGACTAAAAGGTGTTGATAGAAATCTGCGTACGAACACAAGTTTTCCAACTATTAGATAAATAATATTTTTGAATTTATTGAGAATATATATCTTTTAAATTTATCTACAATACAAGTTTTATATATAAAATTTTTATAATGAACTTGCTATGACATAAGTTTTATTATAAAAAAAAACATAATTACAAAACAAGTGTTCTACAAACAATTTATCGAAAACATAATTTCTCTATTTAAAATGTTTTTCAAAACTCTCATTAACATAGCAAATTTTGTACGTAAAATCGATACAATAAGCTTTTAATACCAAATCTATCGATAGTGCAAATTTTTTATAAAAAAATATTGACAAAACATTTTGTTAATAGAAAATTAAAGACATATTTTTTAGAAGATTCTTGATAACAGAAATCGTTATAGAAAATACTAGCTGTGCCCGCCACGTCGTGGGAATCCTGACAATATTATGCCCAATTTTGCTTTGAAAGTATTCCATATCAATTGTAAGACTCTTACTTTTATAGAGTAGCACGTATAAAAGAAAAATGCAACTAAAATAAGAAGAAACTAACAATAACAGAATTTTATAGCCACACTCTAGTCGTAGTATTTTTACTAAATTTTAAAAATTAACGCTAAATAACAAAAATAATGTAATCACATAATTACCTAAGTATGTATTTCACAAAATAACCGAATTATTCAACACGCACGCGACTTAACACTTTCTAACTTATCTTCATATCACAGTTCACGTACAGGTTGAAATAAATACTCACTCGCAACCTGTATACATATGTATATGAGCTACTTAAGAAAATTTTGTAACAATAACTAGGACAAACTGGGAAAGTCTCGATTATAGAAAAACAACCGCTCGTTTCTATTAAGTTGTTGCAACAATGTAATTCCACAAAGTAAAAATACAAATCAAATAAAAATTTTGTTCCGTTGGCTACTTGGCAGTAATTTATATTTTGTCAGCGCCATCTGTGTTTAAAATAACCCAATTTCAAAATTTAAAGGTGTCATACTAAGCAGTTAAAACAAAGCCATCTGTGTTTTCTTAAGGTGTCGTACTAATCAGTTAAGACAGCGCCATCTGTGTTTAAAATATCCCACTTTTAAAAGGTGCCGCACTAAGCAGTACTTTTATACCGGAAAGCGTACTTTCATTGCTTTTTCTCCACTTTCTCTTGAAAATAAGATATTTTTGCGGAAAAAAGTATATTAGGATCAAGATACTTCGATATCTTCTTTTGTTAAAATGCATCCAGTAGTTTTTACCTGATTCGAACGCAAAAGAAAAGCAGGCAGACAGAAAGACGGAAATGAGCTACTATTTTATTATATGTATAGATAAACCTAGCCATACAAATTAACAGAAACTTAAGTCTAAAAGTACTTTAAGAATGTAAGAACACTTTTTAGGTTTACGCGACAGCACCTAAACCATTTGCAGTAAAGTGAAAAATGTACTATTTATTGACATTGTATTATTTCATATCTTTTCGCAAATGAAATAATTTTCGGTTTTACTGCCATCGATATGGGATAATTAAAATATCAGTACATGCTTTTAATTATTTAATTGTTTTTAAAACCATAAAATTTCTCTTGGAAATAAGATAGTTTTGCGGAAAAAAGTATTCTATAATGGGATTAGGATGCTAAGGTACCTTCCCACAAAATTTTGTTAAAATTCATCCAGTAGTTTTTACGTGGTGCGAAAAGCAGACAGTCAGACATAAAGGAGGAAATGAGTTACTATTTTATTACATGTATAGATTTCTACAACAGAAATTTTTGATAGAAAAAGGTTCTATACCATAATATCTACAACAATCTACAATCTACAACAATCTTTATTATAATTTTTTTAGATTTAAAAATATTAATTTTTATGAGTAAGTTACTATTAGAGAAATTATCGATAATGCAAGCATTCTACTTTCTAAATTATCAAAAACATATACAAATTATCTATGACGTAGACTTTAAAAAAATGTGTAACTATATATATTTACATGTAAATAATACGTCAAATATTTTAAATTATTAAAAAAATTCTACAGAAATTTTATTAATAACAAAAGTTTTTGATAGAAAAAAGTATTGCTAACGCAAGTTGTCAAAACAAGAAGATTTCCAAGGTATATTTATCTTACTAGGTAGTGGCGTACCTACAACAAATACAACAATACAAGAACATCATGGCATTTTGTTGTTGCTTCGTAGTTCGAAATGTCAAAAAGCATAGAAGAAAATTGAGAAGGCGTGTATGAGTTTTATTGCTTTCTCACTTCTACACTATAAAATTTCTGAACACATACAACTTTTGACATGACGAACTACTAAATCAGCTGGGCGGACGACACTGCCTAGTAAGATAAATATACCTTGAAGTTTTCTATACAGTTATTAAAAACTACAAAACTATTTGATTAAAAAATTATGAAAGTAATTTTTTCTAAAATGATTATCAATATCACAGTTTTTATAGAATAACTTATTTTTTCATTACCAAACTACATACACAACTACCACGCTATTGTTTATATTGTACCAGCAATTAAAGTTTCAACTGTAGTCGTATTCAGTTATTGCAGAGTACAGAGAAAAGGAAGTTTAATTGCGGTGAAAAACATACGCAAATGTATTTAATTTACACACATACATACATATTAAAGAAATGACTGTTCATACACATAACTGTTACCACAGTTGTGTATATTCTCTAAACGAATGCTACGAGTAGTATCTTTTTCCAGTATACTTCATGTTCATGTTTAATGTTATTCGTTTCCTCAAATGGTTGGTAGTATTGTCGATTTTGTGATATGCCAATATGATTTACTACACTTTATATTTACTACTCCAATTACAATTACAATTACAACTACAGCTGCAATCTGTTTAATTTAACTGCTACCTACTCAAGATTTGTGCATATTGAAATTAGTAACACACTTACAAGACAGTATTGTTCTAATTCTTTTGTAATGAGGATACTAGCATACACACATGCACACACAAATTAATAAACATTTTTCATTTTGTTTATTTACTCTCATAAAAACATTTTTGATATTTTAAGGATTTTAATCCAGATAAAACTTTTACTGTTAATTTCCTTGAATTTTATCGGAAGGAATTTTTAATTAAGTAGCAACCAGGTGTTTGTTACAAAATTTTAAAATACATTCTTCTGTGCGTGGCTTTTTTGATTCGTAGTATTTAAATTAAAGCAATTTGGAATATAGTTTTGTATTGAGAAAGTTAATCGAGCAGTTGAATTATTTGAAATTTAATTTGTTATAGCAAGGTTAAGTTGTCAGTTATATCTTATTATTTTTAAATACAACTTTTATGTTAAACACTTAAAATATTCCACACTTAGGTTCTATAAATGAAAATTTATATTTTGTAGAGAAACACATTATGATCAGTAAATGAGTAGTTAAATATATATTGTTAATTGACTTTTATGCACTATAGTACACTATAAGGCTTATGCTTAAATATCAATTGAGGCAAACTACAGTCACCTATAAACTGAAAGCTTTTGTTGTGTTTCACAATTACCGCCAAAATTTCTCTGTTGAAATATTAATGTATATTATGTTAATTTCATATATTAATACTCGTATGTCATACGACCGTTAAACTTGATTATAATATATCTGTGCAAATGATTGGCCAGTTAATTTTCAGTTTTATTAAGTTATCGTTGAAATTTCTTTGCATTTTTATTACATTTCTTATATTTGATTTTAGTGATAAACTATTAAAATTTTTATTTATGTTAACTTAATTAAGATGGAAAAACTGCAGCCGAATTTCTGCAACACTGCTTTAAAAATAATTATAACGTGCAATTTCAGTGTTGCCGAAAGTGAGGCTTTAATATCACTAACCATCTATCTCATCTACTCCTATCCCATTCCAAAGGAAGTAACAAGATTAATATAGGCATTAATGGCCTGAGTGTTACTTCTCATAGAAAAAAAAACAATAGAAACCAATACCAAATACCTCATTTGAATAATCCTTTATTAAAATTTTAGATTAAACGAATAAATAAAATTCTAAATTCATTTTACGAATACTTTTAAGCTCTTAAAGCTTACAGTTGAATGCAGATTATGTTTGACTTCCCACAAATTCCTAGAAGAGTTATACTCCCTCAGAGAATTAAAATCAAATATTATAGCATACAATACACAATATACACAAAATCTAAAAGCATAACTTTGATTTTAAATTAAAATTTTTAAGTTTCTTGCAAAGGAGCACACATATTTACATACATTCATATGCATATGTGTATATATGTGAACCTATAATTCCTGTTGACCTTATTCCTATAGTAAGTTTTTCTGATCTTTTTTTTTTTTGACAATAAAATGAAAAAGAGGAAAGTTCTTCCTCCATTCAATTTGCCAGTTTAGTTATATAACAAAGCTAAGAAAAAAAAAACGTTTCTGGCAAAACGATTTAGAAACTTGAGATTCAAGTACGCAAAAGAATTAAAACTGCACCTCTAATAACCCGGCGATTATTTTATGGTCAGACGAAACTAAAAGTAAATTGTCTAGGCAAACACGGGTGGTAGTAGTCGTATTGTTCTACAAACAACGAATAGAGGGGATAGCGTAATGATATGGAAATGTATGCAATGGCAGAGTGTAACAGAATATATGAACTAATTCTGTCTATCAATATTTTTATATTCGTAAGCAGAGTTTGCACCGGAGCCTATTTCAGCGAAGTGCGTTCTTCGTATGTAGTTTGAACATGGCCTTAAAAAGATAGATTCAAAGAACTTAACCATATCAGCATAGTAACTTATACCGTCATTGGTTATAGTATAACATCCAGAGGCTTTGACGAAAATCGAGCCCACAAATCGAGCATAACAATTAACATATCGTTGCTTTAATAAAACATACTTGCATCTTAAGATATTTATGTACAACTTTGGTTTAGCTAGAAATGTAATTCGGAAAATTTATAACATTCTAGCTGTACCCCCTACATCGTCAGCGTCTTTACAGTATTTTTTGTTTGCAAATTTGCAAACCTAACTAGGGCAGTCCTTTTTTGTACGGAGTTAAAAAACACCCAAGTCTTTTTTTCCTAAGTTGACAAGAAATTGTTGGTGCACGTAGTGACTGCACGTGATATCACTAGACAAGTAAAGTTCTTGGGAGTTTAATATAAAACTATATCTATCGTAGGGTGATAATAATTAAGATAATGTGGAAGATGTCCTTTGTCATTGCGCTAGAATGAAAAGGAGTCAAGTGAATATAAAATGTGCCTTGCCTGCTGTCTCAGACAATACAATTACATCAAAAGTATTATGCACTTGTCAATTGATGTGTATACATGACTTAAAATGAATTTATTCTGTGACTTAAACACAGTATTCCTTTTAGTTGCATCTTAAAGTTTCTTTATTCTAAAATTTTTTTCATTTTGTTGACGATGATGAAGGTTTTTAATTAAAAATCAGAGAGGGTAGTTTATAGTTCAACCAGGGCTTTTGATTAAGTGGAGCCGTCATCACAAATTTTTATAGGACAATGCAATATGTTTAAAAATTACACAGGTTGTCAAAAAAGTTTTGTTACATTTTTTAATTAACTGTGGTTTTTGGGATAAACCGTTAGCTCCAGGAGCACCAAATGAATAAGCTTGCGTCACATATGTAAAGAAAGAACAACAAAAGAGAATATACATATAAGATATATCATATTGAATATTTAATTTAATTAAATTAATAGAACTTTTCATTAACATATTAATGAATTGTTAAAATTAGGCTTAAGTTCGTTTTTTTATTCTCTCTGACAACTAATATTAGTTGAAGAATATTTTTATACAAATTAGGTAATTAATTTTTATAAAGAAAAATGGCAAAAAAATTAATTAGACATTAGCTGAATGGAATGTATTTTCTAAACAGCTACGTCCTTCATCAGCATTCCTGGCATCTTTGGGTAGTGTTTAATTGTAAGCACTATCTATTTAACTAACTAAAGTCAGATAAAGGAATACGAGAAAAACTCTATTCAATCATCAATCGTCAGTTGGTGAGATAGAAGAACTTAAGCCTAACTTTAACAATTTATTTATTCAAAAGGTTATCATCGTACAGACCTGTTAAAAGGTCTGTCACACGCGTATATTTCTAATCCACAATATCATACTTTTTTTTTAGCAACAACTGAGTACGATAATGAATCATGGCCTTTATTAAGAAACCACATTTACTAAATTATTTGTTATTTTTTAAATACGTGATCTTTCTTGTTGCACAGAAATATCTCTAAAGACATTTTTCTGTGCAATACCGTTTATTTTTTTTTTCAAATTTTTGGTTCAAATTGATTTTTTTTTTAATTTTGGAGGTTATTGAGTTTTGTGTGTTTTTTTTTTAATAAAATTTGTGTTTTTATAATCTAGATTATTAAGCACAGTTTGTTATGACTTTTTGTATTAAGAAAAAACTTGATGTTTTTAATAGAATTATCAATTAGTTTTCTAAATAAGTTCTACTAAAAGCCTTTGTAACTTTTGTTTTTTTTTTAACATTTCAAAGAAAATAGTTCTTTATCTGTTTGTAGAATCATCCTTTTCAGTTAGCCTTTTAAAAGTGTTAAAAACTTGTTATATTTGCTTTTTGTATAAACTTTCATAAATACGCATAAGGCACATATGTAAGGATACTTATGCATGTGTATGCTATAGGTTGGTATGCTTGTGTTTCTTGATATTCTTTCTTGTGTGTCTTTTTTACTCTTTCCCACATTCTATTGTTTGGAAACCCTTGTATCACTCAAGAGTGTAGTTTTTTTCTGAAGTGAAGCCAAAGTGTCTAGTGTCCTTTATCAAAGTTTTTTTGACAATTTTTTAATTATTTCATATCCTGTCGTCTGTTGATTTATTAAAACGCCGAAAAATATGTTTACAAACTTTTTTGTTTTTAATTAAAATGTTTATTTTGGAATCATCATTAGTAAATCAATAAATGAGTTTTACTGGTGGTCTCTGCAATACTGGATCGTTTTTTGTGACTAGTATTTTTTTTAAATATTTCCTTATATTCAAAATTTTTTGGGGAAAAAGTAAGTTTCCCCACGGAAATCCAACCAAATTAGATTTGCTTTGGAGTCTTAAAGGAAGCAAATATGTAGCCAACTACTTCCGCCTTGTATCGCGTTTAAGTCCCTAGTGTCCTGTACTCTGTGGTAGTCTGTAACTAAATTAACAGAGTATCAAGAACAGAGTTAAGAAGAGAACTGATGCGCATTTATCTATAAATGTAAATGAGAGTGTTGTAGCTTAAATGGTTAGCACGTTGACTACTAAGCAATGGTTACGTTTTCAATACTCAGCCGTGGCAACGTCAATTTTTCTGATATGTATTTATTTTTCTTTATAATAATTGCATATCACAGCGCCCTCCTTCGCCGGTATTACCACATAGCACTAAATCGCCGGCGAAGTAAAATAATTATAATTTGGCTATGCTAGCTTCAAACTAATTCACCTAAATAACACCAGAAACGTTGCATTACTGTTCTAAAAATAATAATAACGTGCAATTGCAGTGTTTGTTGCCAGAAGTGAAGCTTTACTATCACACTAACTCTCTGTCTTATCTACTTCTATCCCTTTCCGAAGAAAGTAACACATTTAATATAGGCATTAATTAATTGCCTGAGTGTTACTTCTCTTTTTTTTAAATAAAATATTGTTACTGTTAAATCCCGGTAGAAATTATTAAAACGATACATTGATAACTCTGGTCATGAAATTTTGACAGATCTAAATGTTAGGTTAAGTTATATTTTATTATACTTTTTCTCATTCTGAATTTATATGTAATTGACTAAGGTCACGTTTTTATTGAAATAAAGAATTTATAAACTATATCGTGCCTTTCATTACCATCCATATACAACAATTGGCGACGAGGATGGGATACTGTTAATTGGCTGGTAATGAATTATTAAGACGTTCAAGTGGCTGAGTTTTTATTTTTGCCTTGCTGTTTTTTTTGTAATTTTGTGCAAATGCTAAGCAAAGAACGTTGTTGAGATTCTGCTGATAAGATCTTGCGAGCACGTGGAAAAAGGCGTGCAAATTTTACTTACTGCTGCTGACACGTGAGGGACGTGTCTGAATTATTTTTCTTCCTGTTAGCTGCTACAATCACGTTGTAAAGTAAACAAATTTGGCCTGTTCTCAAAATGGCTACTGAAGCATCTACTACCGCCGGAGTTCCCCTGAATTTCTCAATCGAATGTTTCGATGAGACGAAAAGCAAGTTCGAACGTTGGCTTCAACGTCTAGAAGGGGCATTTACCATCTTTAACATAAAAGACGCGTCGATTAAAGTGAATTACTTGCTGCATTATATTGGCCCGGAGACTTTCGACCTGTTGTGTGACGGAATTTCTCCACAATTACCGGAAAGCAAAACATACGGGGATTTAGTTAAAGTACTCAAGGAGCACTACAATCCCCAACCTTTGGAAGTTGCTGAGTACTATAAATTTCACCATAGGGAACAATTGGAAGGTGAGTCTATCCGAGATTACGTAGCTACTTTGCGGAAAATGGCTATTCACTGTAATTTTGGAACGTATTTGATGACTGCTCTACGAAATCAACTTGTGTGTGGTATTAGAGACAAGCGCATCAAGGATCGCTTGTTAGAGACGAAAAATCTAACCTTCGAGAAGGCTGTAGAGACAGCAACAAGCTTAGAGATGTCACAACATAACTCTGTTCAACTCAACGAGACAGCGGTTCATAAAACGTCAATATGTGCGTTAAATTCAAACATTAAAGACCGGTGTAATAAAACCGGGTCAACAAGGAACTATAGCTATTGTAGTAATTCAAAAAACTACAACCACAACCATTACAAGCCGCAGAAACCACATGTTCAGAATCAGAATAATAAGGTTAATAAAAAACAAATAAGATGTTTCCGATGCGACGGCCCACATCTAGCTAGTGCATGTTTTCACAGTAACACAGTTTGTAACTTTTGCAAGGTACGTGGTCATCTTGAAAAAGTTTGTTTAAAAAAAACGAAGAAGAACAAAAAACAATACATAAATCAATTAGAAAGTGAGTATAAACAAAGCGCAGAAGAACCAATAATGTATATTAATACATTAACTGATAAAAACGATTTTTATGAAAAGCTATAAGGATATACGTGAAAATAGAAAAGAAGCTAATTAAAATGGAATTGGATAGTGGAGCCGGCGTTTCGGTAATGAGTTACAATGAATTTCGTAAACATTTTAAAAATTTGTATATTAAAAATTCTAAAATTAAATTAAGTACATACAACAATACTATTTTAAATGTTATAGGTGTTGCAGAGGTTGTTGTTGCCCCTCAGAACATGGATGCGGACAAGTTAATTGAGAAGAAATTAAAATTGTACATTGTGGATTCAGATAAGCATCCACTGTTTGGTAGAGAATGGCTATTTGCATTTAATGGGTTGCCATTACTTAAAATGTTCGCAGAGAACCCGGGGATGAACAAAAAAAATAGTAATCAGGTAAATGTAGTTTCAAAATGTGTATTACCAACTATGTCTAAAGTTTCAAGCGTTCCACATGAATTGTCAATGATGTTAGAAAAGTATAGTGTTTTGTTTAGTGATGACATAGGGGTAATAAAAGGTGAACCTGTTGCGATAGAATTGAAACCTAATGCGAAACCAATATTTATTAAACATAGACCGGTGCCTTTTGCACTTCGTGATCCAATTAAGAAAGAAATCGGAAATTTAGTAGAGCAAGGTATTCTAATAAAGATTGACCATAGTGAATGGGCTACCCCTATTGTGCCTATCGTGAAAGCAAATGGCAAAATACGCCTTTGTGGTGATTTGAAAATCACATTAAACAAGTTTATGGTTGCCATCGAGCATCCCCTACCCACAATAGACGAACTTTTTCACGCAATGAATGGTGGTGAAAAATTTTCGAAAATTGACCTTCGCCGTGCATATTTGCAGTGGGAAGTAAGGGAGGAGGATCAAGATAAATTAACACTGTCTACATTTATGGGCCTTTTTAAATGCACTCGTCTTTGGTATGGTCTCAGCTGTGCACCAGCAAAATGGCAAAAGAAAATTGAAGAAATTTTAGCTGGAATTGAGGGGGTAGGAGTTTTTATTGACGACATTTGCGTCACCGGTCCTGATGATAAAACGCATATCTCTAGACTAGAAGCAGTATTTTCTCGTTTGAGCTCATTTGGGCTACGAATTAATTCGGAAAAATCCGACTATTTTAAAGATTCAATAGAATACTGCGGTTTTAAGATAGATAAATACGGAATCCATAAAACATTAAGTAAAATCGACGCTATTGTAAAGGCTCCTCGCCCTACAAATGTGTCGGAGGTTCGATCGGTGTTAGGTTTAGTTAACTACTACGGGAGATTCCTCCCCAATCTCTCCAACGTACTCGAGCCATTACATAGGCTGTTAAGAAAAAATAATCATTTTAAGTGGAATGATGAATGTGAAAACGCGTTTGCAGCAATAAAAAAGGAAATAATTTCGGATAGAGTTCTAGTTCATTACAATAAAGATAAGCCGCTGTGCTTATCGACAGATGCTTCGCCAGTGGGAGTAGGCGCCGTGTTATCACACACCTACCCAGATGGCAGTGATAGACCTATTCAGTTTGCTTCCCAGACATTGTCGGATTCCCAACGAAAGTGGTCGCAGATTGACAAAGAAGCTTACGCAATAGTTTTTGGTGTAAAAAAATTTTACCAATTTTTGTTCGGTCGTCATTTTATACTATACATGGACCATAAACCATTGGTACAAATATTTGCGTCTGATAAAAGTTTACCGCACATGTCTGCAATGCGTATGCAACATTATGCGATATATTTACAGGGTTTTAACTACTCCATAAAATACAAACGTTCAGAACAAAATGCAAACGCTGACATTATGTCACGATTGCCTATTCCGGCAACAGATGTCGCGAAGCTTGAAGAATCGGATTTGTTTGAAATAAATCAAATACAAACAATGCCAGTCACTGCAGAACTTATTGCCCAAGAAACTGCAATTGATCCGGCATTAAGTCAAATATTAAAAGGTATTCAGAAGGGTACCAAACTTCATCCAAATATTCGATTTGGTATTAATCAAGACGAATTTTCCATTCAAAGTGGTTGTATAATGAGAGGGATACGTGTGGTAATCCCACTTAAATTTCAAAATGCTGTGCTTAAAGATTTGCATTCAAGCCATTTTGGCATTACGAGAATGAAGGAGTTAGCTCGTAGTTTTTGTTGGTGGCCGAGAATCGACCAGCAAATTGAAGATTTTGTACAAAATTGCACAAGTTGCGCGAGAACAAGAAATAACCCTCATAAAGTTGAAGTACACCATTGGTGCTATCCATCTAGTCCTTGGAAAAGAGTCCATTTGGACTTTGCAGGCCCCTTCATGGGAGTATATTTTTTGATTTTAATTGATGCTTTTTCCAAGTGGCCAGAAGTTCATGTATTGAAAAATATAACCACAGACACAACCCTTCACATACTAAGAAAAATATTTTCGACGTTTGGAGTACCAAAAGTCATTTGTACAGACAATGGTACCCAATTTACCAACCCAAAATTTAAAAATTTTTGCAAAATAAATGGTATTGTGCATAAGCGTACTGCACCTTATCACCCTGCTACCAACGGGCAAGCAGAGCGCTATGTACAAACGCTGAAAAATAAATTGCGATGTTTAAAAAACAAAAATGAAGATCTGGAAATAAAGCTAAATAATATATTGTTACATTATCGTATAACAACTCATCCGGTCACTGGGAAGTCCCCGTCTGAAATGTTATTTAACTATCCCATACGTACAAGATTCTCATTACTCTTACCGGAAGAAACTGAAAATAGATTTTTTAACAACAGTATAGGAAATAAAGAATTTTTGAAGGGGGAAAGAGTTGCTGTTAGAAATTACATAGGTAAGGAAAAATGGAACTTTGGAGAAGTTGGTGATAAACAAGGGTTGTTGCATTACCAAATAAAACTTGATAACGGAAAAACCGCTCATAGACACGTCGATCAAATCGTAAACGCTGGGCGCCATGTTTTTGTTGAGCATGATAACAGTGAAGTTCCTGATGAGCAGCAACAACCTAACGTAACTACTGATTCAGAGTCGGATACCGGAATTAATACCGAAAACATTCAGGGAAATGATTTAGTTGTCGAAAATAAGGAAATCAATATACGAAAAAGTAATCGAGTCCGAAAACCTGTGGACAGACTAACTTACTGTTAAAAATTAAAATATCAAGAATTTTTCCCAATACCTAAATTATATTATGTATATTATGCCAACTCAAAGCAACTTACGTATTTGACTATGTCGCATTTTATATTTTAGTAGATCTTTTAGCTGAATTAACTTGTACATGGAATTATTAACAAAATTTTTAATAACAAAAAAAAATATATATGAAATACAAAAAAAATATATATATGACATATATAAAAAGATATACGCTGGGTATATACTGGTTTTGAGTTGGATTTTTATATAAGTATTGTTATAACTTATACAATTGTTGTTATATATGAATTATCTAAATGTACGTATTTAGATTGTATGAATTCCTGAGTACTAGTGTTATAAATGTAAATATGAAGATTTCTTTTTGAGGGGAAAAATTGTTAAATCCCGGTAGAAATTATTAAAACGATACATTGATAACTCTGGTCATGAAATTTTGACAGATCTAAATGTTAGGTTAAGTTATATTTTATTATACTTTTTCTCATTCTGAATTTATATGTAATTGACTAAGGTCACGTTTTTATTGAAATAAAGAATTTATAAACTATATCGTGCCTTTCATTACCATCCATATACAACAGTTACGAAAGAAGAATTTATTATAGGGTCTGAACCTCAATACTCTCGAACAACAACAACATTAATGGTTTGTTTTCTTACAATGATGAAAGAAAGAAACAAACAATAAAGAGTAACGACTTAAACAAACACACACACACATTAAATAAACACTCATCAGTTAAATACACTGCCACATACATAAACACAAGCATAAACAAATAAACAGCAACACATACAAGTATAAAGAAATAAAAAAACCACACAAACAGAAAACAAGAGTAATAACAATCGAACCTGCCAGATATGTCTGGAATAGAACATTCTGGTGCTTTTAAATCACGTATATAAGTGAATCGTGCTGGCGAGTAGTATGGCAGTATCAATTTAAAAGTCAAAGAGTTAAGTTGTCGAATTTTAAGAGTGTTTAACAGTTTGCTGTATTTTCTTTAACAGTGGTATTAATAAATAAAGTGACTTACAGTAAAAGTAATAACAGAGTGTATTTATTTTGCAATTAAAAGAACCCAACGTAAAGTAAAAACGTAACAATATAAACGTGTGTAAACTATTTCGTTAAACATTAATGGAGGATTGTATATAAAATCAATTGGATTATTTGACGTAGAAAAGTAGTTAAAATAAATCAGTCAATCGGGTGTCAGGCTCACACATCTAGGATAAACAAATAACTTTAAAAATACAAGGTTTAAGTTTTTTCACGTATTATGAAGCACCCTTTAATTTTAAATTATTGTTTATACTAGAGCATAGTAGTACTAGCCCCGTGTAAAAAACAAATATATGCCTATAACATATAGGAAATACTCTCTCATTTTACTAATTTTATTTTCATTGTAAAATAAATTCCAAGTAAATTTGAAGTGTTAGCCTTTAACTGTTCAAAATACCGTATATTTTTGGTTTTATTTTTTTATATTTATTATAGGGACACAACTTATGCATATTCTGTGTAAATTCAAAAATTTATATATTTATGTATATTCCGGTTAAAAAATATACAACCGTAAATTTGTGTCACTTTCGCAATATTCTTTAGTTGTTATTTTTTTATATTTTTTGCTTTAGCGGACATAACTTTACACTATCTGTGTAAATTAAGGATTAAACAAGTAAAAGTGCTATATTCGGCCGTGCCGAATCTTCTATACCCTTCATCACGGTGATTTTAATTATACAGACATGTACAGCATTATCCATATTGTTGACTCTTTACTTAAATAAAGTCGTATGAGAAAAATTCATTATTCATGAGTTAAAGAAATAGAACACAAATGAAAACAAATTCCGTTTGCTACAATTGTCGCCGTTTTGTCAGCTACTTAATGATATTGAAGCCGACAGCTACATCGTAAACTCTGACATTGTTGTAGAAATACTTTTTTTCTTTTATAAAATTAAATAACTTTTTCAAAAAATTATAAATATTTCCTCCAAAACTTTTTGTTTGTGTGTAATTTACAATTTTGTGACATTTGCTTTTGTTGAATAAAATAGAAATTAGTCTAAGTTGACGACAGCCACAACGGTGGTCGTGTAGCCGTGTAGCTTTGCTGGGCTCAAAAAAATTTCCTCATATTGACACATGGGGGTCCTTTTAACTGCTCCTATTTATCAGTGGGTACCCTGTGGGTCCATTGGCTACCTCTATGCGTATTGCTTTCTATTAAGGTCTCTAATACAAATCAAAGCAGAAAAACCCTACCAATCTAAAAACAAACAAAAATCGCCCCTCGCAGGGGCTAATTGATCCTCCTTGCGATCTACCTGTCGCAGTCTAATATTTATTTCACAAAAAAAGGCAAAACAGAATCATTAAAGCCGAAAAAAATTAAAAAAAAACGTAAAAAAAATATAGGTGGGAGTGGTTTTTGGCCCGTAGCCTCCAAAGGAATGATCCGGTGTTGCTGAATTGCAATACAAAAATTTTCGAAACTGTGCCTGACAGATTGGTGTGCTTAGATTTTTTTTATCTCTTCTGGTGCCTTGGCAAATGACATTACAACACTAACACGGACAGACGGACAGACGGACATCGCTTAATCAACTTCTCTATGTATAAGGATCCAGAATATATATACTTTATGGGGTCGGAAATGAATATTGTAGAAATTACACACGGAATGACAAACTTAGATATACCCTTTCCACCTGTGGTGAAGGGTATAAAAAGTAAAGTCGTATTCACGAAAATCGGTTCACTATGGAAACACCCTTTAAATTTTACTAATTGTTATTGCAGCAGACATGGTAATAAGAACTGTTTTGAAAATTTTCAGAGTCTACGATTTACATTTTCAGAGTTAGAAGGCGCTGAGAGACGGGTAGACATTGTAGAGAAAACAATAGGGGTACGTTTTTACCCTTTGGACTAAACATCTTAAGTCCCTTAACACACGATGTTAAATACAGTCTTTGTATGGAAAGACCCACGTTCACCTAAAAATTACTTTTACATTTCCCAAACAAACCAATACACTTTAATATTAATATACGTTTTTGTATTTATGTATTTTCTATCATACTGTATTCTAGTTAGTTATTCCTCATCTGCCTTCTTAATCAAGCGGACAAATAAGTCAGTAGCACCAATTAACTGCTTTGCGATTTTTCTAATAGCTTTCAATTTAAATTTCTTTTTATTATATTTCACCTATAAACCTTATTTGCGAAAAACTAGTTATCTGAAAAACCCAAAGCGTTTGCATAAAATCACTCAAACTTCTACTACCACTTAAGATACAATTTAACTTTTTTAATTGGATTTTATTTCCGTTTTGCCAAATTTTGTGTTGCAGACTACAACGCTAACGAGTTAAGTTTTTGCTATTTTTCATTTCCATTGTAGGAAAATAAGATTTCATTTAAACGTATGGTGTTAGAATGTCTACACATGTGTAAAAATAGCTTACAAAGTATTACAAATCTCTCGAAAATGATGAAGAGTGTGAAAAAGGAAACTAAATCATGTATGTATTTCATTTTTAGAGATGAATAGCATGCATACATGGTGGAGTTTACAAATTCGTTGTTCTTTTTACACAAAAGAGGATGATGGTGTGAGTAGGGTTTGTAACACAAAAAATTGGCCAAATAAAATTTCTAATTTTTGGTTTCGTGTAGAAGCAAAAATTTTAAATGAAATTTAATAAAATGTTTAATTCAAATAACTCTTACATCTGAGTAAGAAATTTAAATAATTTTAGATGAATGAAACTAAATGAACTTTTTTTTTGAATAGTCCAAGTATAGAGTATAAACATAAGTACCGTGTAAGCAAAATTTGCGAAATTATATAAAATTTTGTAAAGTAGGGAATTTTTGTAATGCGAAATATTTTTCTTTTGAAGAAACTTTTCTAATTTTGAAATTGATGATTTTATTGCGCAGCCCATTGACATCATTGCGGATATTATGAAATAATGGGTTAGGAGAAGTTTATGTATCTATATAAATTGGTATAAATCTTGAAAAATATTTCTGCAACATAAGAATTTTCTGATATTTTTGTTATATTTTATAACTTATTTTTATAACTTATTTAGGATCGAATCCACGTTCAGAAGCCGTGAAATAAATTAAATTTAAATTAAATAAAGAAGGTAATGATAAATACTATTAATAAAAAATTAAATTAAAAAACTATCTCCAATTATCAAGGTTGAAAATAAACGCAAAAATAACTTTTAAGCCCATTATTATAACTTGCCAATAGATAAAGTTAGGATTTTGTTGGAGCGGTAAGCAGTTTTTCAATACAATAACGAGAATAATCCTCAATATTATAACTTGTCCTTAAGGTACGTGATAGTTAAAGGTTATTGTTAGCTTACTTATAATAACGAAAAACTTTTTATCGCTCCAACAAAATCCTAACTTTAGCTATTGGCAAGTTATAATAATGGGCCTTAATTGAAAAAATTTAATCTGAAAAATAATTTTTATAATAATAAATAGTTACAGAGGACAGAGATGGTGAAAGATGTTGCATTGTTACTGTTACACTGGCGGTATATTTATTATTCGTCTTCAAACACCAAAATACTTATTCCCATTTTGAGTGGAATTGGTTCTTTGTAGGGAAGTTTTTTTTTACAGTTTTAGATTAATTTCAAAAAACTAAATTGATAATATCACTAGTATTTTATACTACAAGTTGTTATGGTTGTTATGGTGGTATCTGAGACCTTAAACGGCTATTATATTTTATTATATTCACTTTTTGCCTGATGATGGCCTAGGAAAAGAACGAACATTTAGTGTTTCAAGATCCCTTGGTTTTGTTGATGATGCAGGAAGTGAATTTGAAGATTAATTCGTAGCCTCCTCTTCATCGCAATCGTCTTTATCATGTTTTTCAGTCATATACACACATATATGTTATTTTCGTCGCTTTGACTTTCCACGTCGTATTCATTCCGACCATCAAAGTTGCTTTGTGATGCTTTGGTTTCCAGATGGGCGGCGAAAAATAAAATTTGTTATTCAAATTATATTTTCCAACTTTTTAAGGAAACAATAAAACCTAGAAAATAACTTTTATTTGCTGAAATAAAAACAATTTAAACAATAGTTTTTAAAAAGCATCTTTTTAAATAAAATTTATAATATTCACGGTTCTTGTTAATATAGATTAGTTTTTCTTCTTTTTCTTCCTTCTATGTTTTGTTTCATTGCTGAATATCTTTCTAATTTACCAAACATTCATTGAACCCAATTATCGAATACTAACTCCATCATATTTTATTTTGGTTCCTTTCAGTTTTCTTGTAGTTTGTAAAAGTCAAAGAACTCAGTACATAAATGCAAACAAGCACCAATGGGAAAATTCATTGGATATGAACTTTTGCGAGTAAGTAAAGGAGTGAAATGAATCGCTCCGAAAGATGTAAAAAATGAAAAATTGAATGTGAATGAATAGTGTTAGTAGCACTTAGAGAGCGCTGCATTGATGATTGAATAAAAACCATATTTTTAATTATGTTTGATTATAAAACGCACTTTTTTAATTTGTAAATAACTTCACAATTAATTTTTCTAAGAACTATAATTTATTTTAACTATAATTAGTACCTCATGCTATTAAGTAGAGTGAAACAAATCAAGAAGAAATAAATATTTTCTTGGTTTTTATTTATTTTCATTTGATATTATTCTTGCGGTCGGTCATTAGAAAGCTCAAAGAACTGTGCATTTAATTCCTTTTTTGTCGGAATTTTATTTCTCTTGGTTTCAAAAACTTACTATTAAATGATTTTCGACAAGTATACAAAAGACCGCACTTACAAATTGAACAAATATTTGAGGAGATTCCATATTTAGTTTTTTTTGCGAACATTTGCTTTCAAAAATTTTCAAATTCAAATTACATTTTAAGGGTGTCCCAGTAGGAGTCTGGGGTTTGTGGTTTTGATTCCCACTCAAGCCTCTGGGTGTTTCATTCCAACGGATGAAGGCAAACGTCCACACAATATGTCCATCTAAATTCTTTTAAAGTTTTTTTTTGTTCGCATAAGCCAGTGACTTCACATAACCCCAGAATCTAATAGTCTAAAGGAACCAGAACCTGAACAGTTGCAAAAATGAATCCGCTCTAGAAATGTGTCCTTTAGTAAGTCGAATGGTTGAGGTGCTGCATGGCATGTGGCATGTAATAATTTTTCTATATACAAACTATACAAAGAAATAGGATGTGAGAATTTTAAATTTTTCATTATATTTTATAAGTGAAAGAGCCTTTTTGAAATTATCTTACACATACATACAGACATTTTTTCTTCAATTTTATTCTCTTTATATATATTTTTTTTACTTGAAATTGCCATTAGTCAACCTTTGGATAGCAATTAACAACAATTAGATATTTTTCAAATTTGTATATTTTTTTATTAATAACACAATAGTGTTGAAGTTAACAATTTCAAAGCCGTGCGATGCTTTGCGAAATTATATAAATTTAATTTTATTTCAACTATTTTTAAATGAATTAATATTTATTCTGGCCTAAGTTCTTTATTATATAGATATATACTAATTTCAAGTAAAGAAAAAATATATAGTATAAAGGGAATAAAAATTAAAAAAAATGTCTGCTTGGTAGTATCATATAATAGGATAGGGCTTGTATATGTAAAATAATGTCAAAAAAGCTTATAAAATATAATGAAAAATTTTAAATTCGTATAAACTACTTCTTTGTATAGTTTGTATATATAGAAAAATTATTACAATTGAAACTACCTCGTACATAGATACGAAGAATGCTGACGACGGAAGTAACGATCCAGAAAATTACATTCATTCTGCTAGTGTCTAATTTTTCTTTATCTATTTATAATAAAGAACTTAAACCAGAGCAAATATTAATTCGATTAATCGATTAAGTTTCTTAAATTACTCGACTAACTCGAATTAATCGCCCATAATTTAAAAAAACTTGTAGATGATTTTTAAGAATGTTTAAGTATTTGTTTATTTCATTAAGAAAATTATTTTCATTGGATATTTTCATTAGTTCCTCCACTACGCATTCTGAGTATAAATAATATGAACCGATTTTATAGCTTTTCGGTAATATAAAAAATGAAAAATGAATTAAGTAAAAAATGAAGTAGACCCGAAGGTAGTTTGCTAGTCTATCAGTCTGGGGGTTGAGGGTTCGATGGACAAAATGTGTTTCACTACAACGGGTAAAGGTCTTCGTTAGTAAGTTAGAATTTAATTTGTATTTATATTGTGACATTGACATAATTTTGTCATTAAGCGGCAAAGGTAAGGTTTTGAACATAACATTTTTCATGAAGTGCAAATATTAATTGTTAACTTTTACGCTTTAAACACACTAATGTAAATTATTATTGGATTATTGGAAGTCTGAAAAATGCTTTAACTGATACTTAGACTTAGAGCATTTTACAGCTAATCTTTTAAGATAAGTTATACACTGCTGAGAACATTTGAATTATAAAGCTATAAATAATAAACATTTAAAAAATGCAAGATAAGTTTTTTCATATTTTTTATTACGATGTTCATAAACTGAATGAAAAACTTTGGGAAAAAAAGTTATATTCGATTCAACGTCTAGTTCGAAATTATTCTTAAAGGAACAAATAAGAAGTGAAAAATAAGTAAAAAAAATTGGATATCATAATAGAAATTAATTTTAAGCGAATTGTCGATTAACCGATATAATTTATTCGAGTTTTTTTTATTTTTCTTGTTTGTTTATTGGCTAGTGTTCTTCGTTGTTTCTTCATAAGCTAGTCCAGCCTAACTTCTTTAATGTAAATAAAACAATAGTTTCCCGACGTTTCGTCAATTTCTTGTTGACTTTATCAAGGGGAATAATAAAAACAATATTATTAATTACATTAAAACATAATCCAACATATTACATTTAACAAAAAACATTTAACATTAAATTAAATTTGAACATATAAAAACACAACTTAAATTTATATCACAGTTTATTTAATGGCGACTATGTAACAAGTGTTTATGTTGTTTTTATTTTTATTCGAAATTTGCAATTTGTCATACTCGAACAATTAATCGACTTAAGTAGTTACAAATAATTGGGCGATGATTGATCTAGTGGATACTTTATTAATTACATTTTGAAGTTTTATATAATTTGTTTTTGACTAACAGAATTTGTCAATCACAAAAATAAATCATTATTTGGTAAGTATTTACGATGGAAATGCCCAATTTCTGCTTTGGATTATAACAATATACGTAAATATGCAAATACGATTATATACTTATTTATCATGTATTTATTTATTCGCAATTAAAATTATCCTTAAAATGTACTGTAATGTAATTTTGCTTTTTTCCTATTTTAGCATTTATTGTTTGCAATCTATCAACTAATTTGGGAATAATTAGATTTCTTTATATTTAATTTTAGAGTCTGAAATGATAAAACTAGAAATTACAAACAACATTTTAAAACATATAGATGATGGTCCATGCACTCATTGTGAATATTATAAGAGGAAAAATACCTAAAACACACTTTATCTCTTCTAATTGTGGCAACTATAAAACTAAAACTAACTGCGGCATTAGTGCAAATTGCTATAGGAGTTGAAGAGAAAAGCACTTTAATGAATTGTGTGATGATAAGAGGACAGCAAGAAAAGTTTCGTACGACTATATAATGAATTCATATATAAGAAAAAAAATTTTTGCTTAATTATAAATTTTATACTTTTGTGTTATAAAATTAAGTCAAGAATAGCGCGTTGAGCGCGTCCTGACGATATTTTGTTTCATTTTCCTTCTCAATATTCTTACTTTCATAGTGCTTCACGTTTATGTATTTTCTTTATATAAGGGAACCCATCCCCGGATAAAATTCTAAAAATTATTGTAAAGCTCTGTAAAAGGTATGTAAAATTTCCCTCTTTAAAAAATAAAAGGAGCGGTAAGTACCTTTAAAATATCTCGCTTTCAATTTCGCAATTTTGCCGATATGCATTAAAGGTTGCATATCGGTAAAATTTCGTACTCTCACTGCTTGTCTCCACTTTCTCTTGGAAATAAGATATTGGAGTGGGCAAAAGTATCCTATATTGGAATCAAGACACTAGTCCAGTAGTTTTTACATAATGCGAACACAGATAGAAAGACATTCAAACAGACAGAGAGAGACAGACAGGTAAACAATTTTTTTTTTAATATTGTTATTTCTTTATTGAGTCGTATGTACACAGGATGGGATTATGTTGAAGTAGCGCATTGGAGAAATACTTCGCTGGCAATTTATAAAATATCTTATTTAAAGTGCAAAATTTGTTTGATAATTTTTCTTCAATGACGCCAAATTTCATTGATGATGTCTGCAGCCCAAAACCTGCATCAAACTATGACCAGCAATTTTGAATAATAGAAAATTCACTAAAATTAAAAGCAGGCTTAAACTTTAAAGTGACTTTTTCGTTTTAATATTTTTAGGATGCTTGATAAAAATATACTTTTGTGTTGGTCCTCGTAATATATAAAACTGATGGTGTAGCAAAATTTTTAGAAATACAGTGGTCATATCAAATAAAATACAGCGAAAGAAAAATCGAGGTTAATCTTAAAGTAACGCATCATGGATAGACTATATGTTGTATGTCTTTTAAATTCAGATTGGTGTCGCAGATCATTATATTGATGTCGTTCGTAGTGTCAATTTTTATTCTATTTATATAAAGTGTTTTTGAGCATAAGAGATATAAGTTCATCTTTTTTAATAGAGGTAACATTGGACAAAGTAAGGGTAAAGTTTGCTTCGAGATTCTTTGGGTTGCAAATTCTTTGTGCAGTTTCTGCCAGTTTAGTTTTGTGTGTTTTTTCTATATTGGTTTGCATCTGGTGAAAAGGAAAATAAAAAGGAAGAGTGGAAACTACACCGGTCCGTTGCATTTCATTTTTTTACAGTTGAATCTCTACCCCTCTTGTAAGGTCCTGTTCTTTCGGATCCTTTAAGTAGTAAAAGATAAGACGAGTCTTTTTACATAGAGCTGCACAACACCAAGGTAAGTCTGTATTTAAACTGGAGGTCGACTTATATTCAGAGACCGCACACTACCGCACAAGCATTTGTAGGTCATGAATATGCTTTGAGAATAATTCTCATTAGTCGATTCAGAAACTGTGGTAATGTAAATAAAATATATGATATTTTTTAAGTGCACGTTGAGCACTTTTTGGTTGAAGAAAAATTATTGAACTCGCGTAAATTGCATTATTCCCCAAAAATTTTAATTTAAATATAAATTATTATTCCCAAGTTTGCCCTTCCATTTTTTTTTTGTTGTTGAACAGGAAGACTTGAAATAATTTTAACATTAGAGTGGATAAGTAAATATAAATATGTACAAAGATTCGAATTTAAACCTTCTGTAAAATACATAAGTGGGGGCATTCGAGTTAATTTAATGCCGGCTTATATCAATTTTAGTTTCAGTTAAAGTCTTATTGATTACTGCTTCAATAACATAAATTCAACATTTTCAACATCATATAGTCTAAATAGTGTATGAAATAATCGTTTAGCATAAAATATCCTAATGATCGGGATTAAACTACAGAAACAATAAATAAATTTTAAACCAAAAAAAAAAATATGCTGGAAGAGAACACCAGAAAAATTGCTTCAAAAATAATTTTTCTCTGCGTGTACTTTCTAAATGCAATATTTATTTAAATCTACCATTTTCACTTGCTATAATCGTTAAAGCCTGCCAGTGTATTTTTCAGCCTGGTTGTTTATTTGTGTTAGAACAATATTCATTTGAAAAAATTGGTGAAACACAATCTGCCATAAGCCACTACAAAACACACACAAATACAACTACATCGTCATCAGCATTTTCTAAACATTGTTTCAGGAAGAAGAGTGAAAAACTGTGAGAATAAAACGACAAAATCATAGATTAGACCAGGAAGTAAAAGCGCACAATTGTAGCAGAGAATTATCATACAATTAAAAATGACACAATACCTTTATTGTTGCTGTTGCCGCTATTATTCCTTCGCTCTTGTTATTTTTATTGCAATGAGTTGTGCAGAAAATCGTTAGAAGTATTGTGAAAAAATAATGTTAAATGGTTTCACTTGCCACATACAAAAACATTCACTTGTTTAAAAACATTTATTTACTTTACTTTTTGTATTGTATGTATTTTATATTTTTAGCTAAATTTTTATTTTAGTTTAAGGAAACAGTTTTTAAGTTTTAACTAAAAATATTAAATAATAGAGTACACAGTGGGAAAAATAAATTATATTGATAATGAAACTTCCTAGAGATGTCTATGCCTTTCAGGATAATTTTTTCAGTTGAAAATCTTGAAATAGTAATACTGCTGACCTTCTCAAATTAATTTTATTTTAGTGATTTTAGACGCTTAAATGCATAATATTTTAGAAGCAGTTCATTAGCATCATTGGCAACAGCTGTAAAAAATGAATGAAAATAAACTGAAAAAAAGTAAAAGCCAGTTATTATTTATAATTTTTTGCAAAATGGAAAGTCAAGTAACTATTGCACGTTCTCCTGGAACTTTATTTGAAAATCTTCCATTTTGCTTTTTAATAAATTTTAAATAAAATCTTTCTTCCCTTATTTAATTTTTTTTTTATTTTTAAATGTAAACAAAAACAGCTGATAATTTAATTCTAGTCCGAACTTACCTAAAGAAAAAGTTCGTACAACTTTGTACAGCAAATGAAAAATTTTACTCTCTCATTTTCTCTCAAAATTGTACAAAAATTGTTATCTGGAAAGGTTTCGGACTAATTTGTGCAAGTTTGGACTGTTTTGTTAAGCACCTGCAACGGAACTAATGAATTAGTACACGTCGCACAGTGAGACAGCCCTATAGTAACCGCGGCAAAAAATGGTTTTTGGCGTGTCGTCCAATTTGGATGAAATTTTTACAGTATATTAACAGATATATGAGTAACAATTTCCTGAAATTGATTACTTTCATAACTTGATTACTTTTTGGTCTAGAACAAGTCAAAGATGAGGTATGCCAACGTGCTTGAAATATGTTAGTTCAATAAAAAAATACATAATAAATATAACTTTAAAGTATTTTTTTAATTAATTTAGTTGTTGTAGAATGAGTGGATGGAAAAATAAATTTAAAAAAAAAAAACACAAAAAAAAATTTCTTAACAACAGAATTGTGGTGTAAAAATTGAACATTTTGCATTTTCAATGGACTAGGAAATATAGAGCAGCCCCTCGCCCTAGGTGCAGACTTATATCAAATAAAAGATTGAAATCTCAGCTTTCATTTGAAGTAGAGGACATATAGAAAAAGTTTGCAAAAGAATTTAAACATACAAAAACTACAAGAAATACGCAACGCGCACATTCTGTCGCTATACGTATGTTAGCATGCAATACCATGTTTACAACTTTTTACTTTAATTTTTTTTTTTTAATTGTTTACAACTATTCACTTATTGTTTATTATTATTTTATTTACATTATTCATTTGATTGATCATTTTTTTGAAGGTCATTGACTTTGGTTAATTTAAATTGATTGTGCCAGCTGTTGTTCTTATCTAAGTTGTGTTATGCTCACTTTCTAATGTGGTTAGTTTAATTGTTATATGTATATTGAATTTAGTTGTTTCATTATTTATTGTTTTAAGTAAAGATGACTTTTCTTTTAATGATCTCTTTTGATAAGAGATTAGCATTTCTCTATCATATTTGATATTTTATTTTGTGCTCACAAACTTTTCAAAAACAAACTGTAAAATAATATTACATTGTTGTTGTTTTAAATATTATTGATCAACAAACGGTAATTGCAATTATATATTTAATTCACAATCTAAGTTTATACAAGTTTATATAAAGTGTTAAAAAAAATTTACAAGGTCATGAATAATTCAACAATTTTTTTTTAAATTTTATTTAATATTAACTTTTTTTTTGCTACAGGAATGTTATCCGAAGAAGCGCAAGAAGCAATGAGTAGGAGTATAGAAACTGTAGGCTATTCCATTCTCGTAAAAATTCACGTATTTCTACGAATGAAGATGTAATGTACTATTTGCAAATATCATCAGATCCTTATATTAATTCATTTAGAATGAGAATGAAATTGAAAAAATTAGAATACCATGATGATGTTAAAAAATTATTGATAGAATGAAAAAAAAAAATTGCTCTTTTTATTGCACTTCAATGGTGGGCGTGTTATTGTAATTTTTGCATGAAACATTTTAAATGATATAAATTACAGTAATATCAAATTTGAAGGTTGTACCTAAAATATTTTAGAAAATATTGCACTTTTTATGTTGAGCTTATATGGGTGGTGGGGGTAAAAGTGGGCCAAAGTTCAAAATTTTTTTCCGATAATGTTTCTAACAATATAGCATTCAAGTATACCAAAATTGAAAGTTATACCTAAAGTATTACGGACAATACGGCATTTTACAAATTTCGATTGTATGGGAAGTGGGCGTAAAAGTGAGCGTAAAAGTGGGCGAATTTTCTTAATTTTTTTTCTAAAATCTGGAAATAACCTGTGCAAAATTTAAACAATAGCATATGTTATTTTTGTATAAATAAATAAATTATTTTTGATAATTTTATTTTATATATTTTTCATTTCTTTATTTAAATTATGAAATCAAAATTTGTGTTACATCTCTTGCGATCTTTAGAGACTAAAAGGCTTTAATCAAAAACAAATTAAACATATACATATGTACATACAGAGTTGCAGGATATTATAAACAGAGAATAATTTTATTGCATATTTTCACAAAGTCTCTTTATAGCTAACTGATATATATTTAGTTCATAGCTAACTACAAACTGAATAACTTTAAGCTAACTTCTGAGTAGTCGCTAAGACAACCGACTTCACCCTAGGACATGACAATATTAAAAAGTCAGTTATTTCTAATAAAAATAATAATAAGTGTCAACTGCTACTGGTTGTGAAGTAGTTAGCTAAAACTGCATTAAAAGTTAGCTGAGTTGCCGATAGAGTACTTTTAGGTTGCATTAGTATTGGTATTCAACACGTTTACCAATCACACACATCAATTTTCCCAATAAACTAAAAGTGCTCTCAACGTGTCAACTCCATTTTCATTTCCTTTTAAGTCAAGATTATAAGATAAAATTAAATGCAATGGGAAAATAAGAAGAAAAAATTCTAAACTTGCAGATCAAAGCTAAAAAAGGAGAGATAATAGATAAGAAAACACACACAAACATACTTATATAAACCTAGACATATGAGCAACAGCAGTATTGGCTGCACATAAAAGTGTGCATGTGTATGTGTTTAACTGTTTAAGCTTTAGTGTGTGAAAACTTGGGATTTGTTGTTGTATGTTTTTCTTGAAACACAACAAATGAAACGGAACCCACTTGACATCGTTACATTAAAACATCCTTTACACGCCAAAGCACACATTTTCTCGCGTTCATTTTCGCAAACTGGAAAGGAAAAAATATATAAAAAATTCTCACACATGGTAATATAAACAAACACTTACACAAATTGTAGCATCACGATTTCTCTAGACACTCACATACCTACACACGAGTGATGCTGCTTGTAGAATTTTCGCATGAAGGTTTACAAGTCAATTATTTTGAGTGCGTTTTTCAAATCACGAAGCCAACTAAAAAAGCAAATGAAAAAATAAAGTAAACAATAGAACAAGAGTGTGCGTTAAAAAGAAAAGCAAAAACAAAAACAAAATAATTGCAATATAAAAATGATTTATAAAATTCTTATATTCTTGATCACACCAATTAGAATGATGACTCATTTCAGAAGAAAATAATAATGAAAATTAACAAGTGGATTTAAAGCTTAAAAGGGGTTTTCTATATAAATATATTTTCACGTATCAGATGCACACAAATTCTAGTTGGTTGTCGTTTGTTTTTCAAGTATTAGAATATAAGAGTAGGTAATGCAAAAACATTTCATTGATGGACTTAATTTAAGCATTTTCAAAGGCACCTGGTTATATAAGGCCTAATTTATTATAACAACGACTGAAAATGTTGCATCTAATTATAAAATCTTTGAAGATTATTTTCTATTATTAATAGGTAATTTTGATAAATATCTATATTTTTTCTTAACCCCCAAAATAGTTAGAAATAGTGTGCCGGAATTTTATATTCTGTTTGTAACTATTCTCTTCTCTCTTTTTCTTTATAAGATCGGGCGCTGGAGTTGTAGGATCATGAATTCACTACTGTGAGCATATTGGAAAAATCACCACCATCTTTTAAGCGCAGATTCAAGGTATTGAAATATTGCTGAATTCCATATTATCAAGGTAATAAGGCAAAGAGTATAGCTATCCTCTCCGGTAGTCAGCTAAGAGATCTAGGTCCGTAATCTATCTGGATCCATCATCTGTGTACACTTCGCTATAACACACTGGGAAAGTTGCCCCATGAATAAACTACTGTCAGTCTATGGAAAAAATTACCGCGTTTAAGCAAATATTCATGTCATTGCTCTATTCAATATTATCGAGTACAAAATTGAAAGAGGATAGACTCTCCGATAGTTAAGATGCCATCAAGGCACTTGGTTCATATGAAAACCTCCAAACTAGCCTGGAGAAATCAGTTAGGTAGCACTAACAGGGTTAATTTCTGTTGGGTTACCGGATGCACAGATTGACTGACGGGAAGAAAGTTATTAGACCCATGATTGGACTTAAACCACATCGTAGATTTGGTTTAAATAAAAGAAGGAGATGAATTACATCATTAAAACATGCGAAGTTGGCAATTAAAGTTCTCGCTAATTAAAAATAATTAAAGAACTTAAGAATCAGTGAACAAGTGTCCTTACATGCAATATCTAGTGTAGATATTGTGATTACGAAGAGAAAACTCCACAGCATATTCTGCAGTATTATTATGCTTTATGTCAGATACAACTATTTTGGCAAGACCCAACTGCTATCCTTAGATTCCCCAGGAGAACGGTCATAATAGAGCCCTAAAATTTGATAAGACGATAGAAAAAAATTTCATAAGTGATACAAGAGAAAACTTATTTTAAAAATAAATTGCAGTCATTTATTTTAATTTTTGAAAATTCTTCTGTTTTGTAAAATTAAAGTTTCTATATCTAACCAATTGATAGCCCTTGGCACCGACAAGTACTATCAAAGCCAATTTTTCCCTATTTGATAATTCTTTGCAGCCGCTTACCTCTTACTCATTGTGAAGGGCTAAAGAAAACATGCTTAAGTGCTTTCTATTTTGGCAGATTGTCAAGACATTTCTTACGCATTTTCTTTTCATAAGAAAGCAAAGTAATTAGCTTGATACTCTTCACTGTCTTACTGTCAGTGCCTAAATGAAAAGAAAAAACTAATTATGTTTTCATCTTGATGTCGACAAACAAGTTCTAGTTTTCACTCGACATTTAAAATACAAGTAAGGATAAAAGTAAGTTGGTAAGAGAGTGTTAGTTTTAGATATTCTTTGCTTGAATAACAAAAGTAAATTTTTTTTTTGTATGTTTTGTGGTTGCTTGAACAAGAAACTTCGTACGTGTGCTTTTGTCCTTTCGTGTTTTAGTCCTTCAATTTATAAGAAAACAAATTTATTATTTCTTTACTCAAACAAGGAAGTAGTGGATTTTAAAACAATTTGTCTGCAATTTGGAGTAAATATTAACAAGTTTTACCTGCGTTTCCTTGTAACCATTAATAAATTCAAACTCACGAATTTGTTACCACATCACTTTCCTACTTAATTTTGTCTAGCTTTTGTGTGATGGGGATTGTTTCCTTAAGAAGATTATCAAAGCAAACAACATTAGATTTTTAAATACTTTTTTAAATATTTTTAAGATAGAACTTTTATCGTCGTTGGTATTTATTGCACTCTCTTGTTATATTTTTGGTTTAAGATTTTCCAATTCCGTTTAAAGTTGAACAAATTATTTTGTGCAAGCAAGTTTGACGAGCATCAAAAATAATTTTTGTAAGGCCAGGCTGTTATATTGTTAACAAACTAACGAAAGTATAGCGCAGTTAAAAATGGTTATAGAAGTTGGATTCAATTGTAGCAGTGTTAGTATTTTATATTTAGCTAAAAAACCGAAGGCAACTCTTATTCATCTGCTACGACATTTGAAAATGAAGCAAATGCTTGCATAGTGAACGTTGCAATTAAAGTGATCGCAACAAAATCTGCCATTAAGATGAACTTCCAAAAAGAGCAACATTGTCACCAATTGGTCAAAATCTAAAATTCAGAACTCAATACTATCTGCTATAAAACACAGTTAAATTTGTATGGTGGTAGCATACAAAATTGGGTGCGTAAACAATTGTTAAGTGCCTCGATAGACCGATTGGTAGCGCGCTAGTCTATCAGTCTAGCGGTTGTGAGTTCGATTCCCGCCAAAGACTCTGGGATTTTTCTGCAGAGAAGCAAAAAGCTTCGCAGGTAGTGTTGTATTTAAAAAAAAATTGAGGTTTCAAGACCATTCCATGATACCAATGCTTTTTTTTCTCAAAAAATTTCAGCGTAAGTTTTTTCGGAAGGCCAAAGTAAATATCGGTTCAAACAAAAAGAAGGTTCTTCGCCGAGAAAGATAAAATTACACTTTTTATAGGACAGAATAAAACTAATCCTTAAACAAAAATGTCGAGAATAACATATGTAGACACGGATGCAATTCATATTACCGCAAAATTCGTATTAGTCCATCTAGATAACACATATGTAGCATGCTTGTTTGTAGTTATTTTATTTTATTTATTATTATTTTTTTTTTGTAAATACAACACTATCTGAGAAAGCTTTTTGTTTATCTATTTAAAATACCCGATTCTTTGGCAGGTTTCGAACATCTAAACCTCATGCTGATGGACTAAAATTCTACCAGTCAGTCTATCGAGGCACTCTTGTGGTGACAGAGTACATAATTCAGATATACATATGACATAATCTTGAGTCAATGGCCCTGATTTTACGGTGATTTAACTACTGGGTAAACATTTTTCAATCAGCTAATTCGCACAGTAATTATAGGTTCGTGGATAACAGGATCATATTAACTATATATACCAGTCCACCTCGGGGTTGAAATAACGGTGTTAAGTAGAACGAATCAAACAAAACCTACTTTTCACCGACTCAAGGTCAAGAATATTTAAAATCGTGCTTAATCTAGAAACTTAATGATTGGGAAACAGGTAAAACCATGAAAGGCAATAAGTATTGAAAAGATGCTGCACAACGGTAATCTTTTAAAAAACTGAATAAAATGTTAAAGTGGTTATGGTATAGCAGTTTTTAGCGTCTTGGTCTAAGAACAGTGATTACTGCCGTTTTTGTCTTTGAGCTCTTGGTACAAATCATTAATTTTAAGGCTACAAAGGCAGTTTGATACTTAAAGTAAATAATAAGCATTTTTGAAATCACATTTATTTTGACTCAGTTTCATTCAGTTTGTATATTATTTTATGGACCAGTTTTCTGCAAAAGGACTATTAGGGTCTTTTAATAGTTGGATGTGCACCTCTTAAAAGCTGGTATAGAACAGCTCCATATGGGAAATTTAAATTGTGTTCAAGAAGCTGTCATTTTCTTGACAAGTACAGGTATCATCTGACTGCAAAAAATGTTGATGCACATGAGGTTTCGTCTCCTTTCCCTGGTTCGGTTTAGATAAGTCGCAGTTAGACTCAAAAAGTTAAATTACCCAGATTCGTCGATTATGATGCCACGAAGCCCGAAAATTGTAGATTACCATCGTGGAACTTAACCGAGTACATTACAAAGCTCATTACGTAACCCAGTTCGAAAGCTTCGTCATTAATCGGATTTATTAAGAAGGGACATTTTACTCATCACATCGCCAGTGTAGGACAGTGGCAAGGATTAATATCTGTCAAAAATAGATGAGGCAATCTTTATCTGACTTTTACTTTCATTTTAAGTTAGTAGAGTCATAAATATTATTCTTATCTGCGCTCTAAATCGGCAAGAAGACGGTGGAACAACTTAGCTATCAAAGTCCTTTGCTGTGCTGTTTTTGTCTTCGAGCTCTTGTTACAAGTAATTTATTTTAAGACTACAAAGACAGTTTAGTTATTAAAATAAATATTAAGGGTTTCTGTTGAAATCACATTCACTTTCATTCAGTTTGTATATTCTTTTATCGACCAATTTTCTGTGAAAAGACAACAAGTTGCATAGCGCATTTGATTGTTAATTTCTTTCCTACCAAATCATATCATATCATAAATATAGTCATTGCAATGTCAGTTGGTTTGTGTAAAAATCTTGGAAGAAAATAATCCTAAAATTGCATTCTTAAAAAAACGTATGATGAATAGTTCATTTATAGCAATCATACGCGCCAAGGAACAAAAAACGTATGACACGCTAATACGTACAACTATTACACAGCACAACAAAATAAAAAAAATTTCATGTGCTCTTAAAACCACTATATAATTTTGATGTATCATGACTACCTTTGTACAAAAATGGTAAAATTTTTAAATTCTATGGATAGATTTTTTTTTAAAAAATTTTTTTTTTAAATTGCAATTTTTTTGAGACGTTTCTTCAAATAATTAATGATAACTCAAAAACTACTAGTCCGATATTATTAAAATAAATTCAGAAAAATTAAGATTTGCATAGCCTTTAATTCGTCTATATATCGCGTTTCAATCGGATCAATAGTATCGGAGTTATAATAAAAAACTTAAGAAAAAAATATATTTTTTACGTAAAAATGGCAAAAATTTTCGTTTTAAAAAAATCATAAAAAATCGAAAACGGCAAAAAACTTCCAGATTCATTTTTTTATCGCATAGCGACATATAATAGCAACAAAATGAGATATCGACCATAAAAATCGATTGATTTTTTTCGAATTTATTCACATTTTATTGAATTCGCTCATTTTCACAAAATTTTAGTTTTTTGCTTGATATACGCATTATAGCGGGTTTTCAAATGTGTGAAAAACATAAATTTTCCAATTTCAAGGGGTGCATGTCGGATTAATGTTAGATTTGATGAGAAACTTCCACCCACAAAATTTTAGTCGAATTCGACAACGTTAACACGTAGCGCATAGGCCCCAAATCTGAAAAAAAGCGTTTAAATCGAAAATAATTGACAAATTTTCAGTTTTTGCAAAATTAACGCTATTTATTTCCCCTTTTGCAAAAAAGTGGATCCTGGTCCTTAGGGCAAACACAATGAGATTTACAATAAGCTACATATCTTTTAAATCGGTTAAACAGTTTTCAAGTTACTTGCCGAAGGCAATTGACAAAAAAATGTAACTAAGTCAAATCGATGGAATAGATCGAAAATGCATTTCATTGTTTTATTCATGTATTTTCTTTTATTTTATATTTTATTATTTAAATTTATTACAACATATAAAATAAGGAAATAAATAAATAAATATTATAAACTACAAACTTTGGAATTTTCTTTTATGACATTTTCTATTATTGAATAACGAAGTGTTGCTCTGAATACTCTGCCATCATGTGTGCATCCCAGCGACCCTGGTATCTTTCCTCCATTGTCCGAATATCTTGGTGAAATCGTTCGCCCTGTTCCTCACTTAAGTCTCCTAGATTTTCAGGAAAACGATCTAAGTGACTGTGAAGGTAATGTAACTTGATGCTCATGTTGCATCCAAGATTCTGGAAGTGAGTTAACATCTCTTCAACGTGCGCAACATAATCATCATCCTTGTTATTTCCTAAGAAATGTTGAATGACCCATACAAACGAATCCCATGCATTTTTCTCAATTTCTGACATTGAACTGAGAAAATCGGTATCTTTGACCAATTTGCGAATTTGTGGGCCGTCAAATATTCCTGCTCTCAGCTTTTCCATACTCAAACTTTTAAACTTCCTTGAAATATACTGGAAACATTCACCATCTTTGTTAAGTGCTTTAACAAATTGTTTCATCAGACCAAGTTTAATGTGAAGAGGGGGTAATATGATGCGATCTCGGGGCACCAGAGGTACATTTATAACATTCCTCATACCTGGGTCCAGTGTTTCCCTATAAGGCCATTGTTTTCTCTTCCAGTGTTCTGACTTAGCTCTGCTGTCCCATAAACATAAAAAACAAGGGTATTTGGTATAGCCACTTTGTTGACCTAATAGGAAATTTACCATCTTAATATCAACACAAATTACCCAGTTATGTTCATTATACTTTATCTTCTTCACGACCAATGCAATTACAGAGTATTCTTCTTTTACCTTGGTTGAATGTGCGATTGGCAAGGAGTGAAATTTATTTCCATTGTGCAAAAGGACACACTTCAAGCTGCGTTTTGATGAGTCAATAAATAAACGCCATTCGCTTGAATCATATCTATGTAAGCCCATGGCAGTCATCAAACCAGGAATATCCGTGCAGCAGACAAAATCGTCCTCTTCTGCAAAATAGTGAAGTAAGCCTTTTTCTCGGGTACGGTAATACGAAACTTTAGTTTCCTCCGTTATGAGATTTGATTCCTTCATCCGGGATGCAAGTAATTCCGAAGATGCTTTTGACAATCCAAGTTCTCTTATTACATCATTTAGCTGGTCTTGATTCCATGGTCTCGGTGAGATATTTTTGTGTGGGATGAACTCATCATTTTCAGATATAGGTAGTTCTGGATCTGAACTTCCTGATTGAGAACACATGCTTGAGGTTGAGTGTCCTTGTGAAGATGAAAGCACTTGACTACAGCTTGGTCCCTGATCTTGTGCATCCATAATTTCCTGTGAATGTAGAACTGCAAGTTGAAACCCATCAGCAGACCTCGTAGGGTAAGACCATCGCAAATGTTTTCCAAAGCCGGTTTTTGTAGTTAAACAAAAATAGCAATCAGATTCATGATTCGTTGTTTCTCTCCATAGCATAGGCTTCGAAATTCCCCAGTGTGGTCTGAAAAATTTTTATAACAGAAAATTAAAAATTTTATAAAATATTCCAAATGTATTAACCTATACTTACTTTTTGTTAGATGAGCTTAGAGTTAAATTGAATCGACATGAAGTACATATAGTACTCGGCGTCCAATGTTCGTTAAAATTCTTCGGATTTATATTAAAGCAATCTTCATATGACTTTTGAAATGAAGCTGAGAAGCATTTCCGTTTTTTTTCGTTAATATATTGGCCGCACACATAACAAAATGAGTCCGGATTGTTTTTACATAAAAATGTTCTAGTTTTCTTGCTCATGGCTGATTGAAAATTATGCTTCTGTTACCGCAAACACTTGTTGAATGAATAGAAATGGCTCAAGGAGCTCTTATAAATAATGATACTAAAATTTCGAACAACCCTTAATGTGGTCCTATTTTTTACCTATTCCCAAGAATCGTAAAAAACATTAAGGAATGCTATGCAAAAAATCAATCTTTACAGGTAGCCAGCGGAAAAACCCAATTCGGCGTGCACGCAAATTTATGAACGTTTATTACTTTGCCGCCGCAATTGTCAAAATGAAGCAAGGGCGACAGGTAGCCAACAGAAAAGGAGCATTTCATCGTTTATCAGATTTCTACTGAAATCGTAAAAATTAAAAAACTTTTCCTTTATTGCTTACTTTTTTTAATTCTGAAAATTATAAAAATGCCATAAAGATCTGTTCCAAACAATTTTCTACATTCAATACTGTATTTCCACAGTAACACGTGTCCCACAGAAATACGTGTTTTGCCCAAAACAGTATTTCGCGTACTTGTTTTGCCATACATTTCTCATTCATCCAAAACACTTTGGCAGTACCTGGATATTGTATAGTGGTTTCAAAAGCATCTAATTTTTTTATTTTGTTGCGTTGTGTAATAGGAAGATATCAGTCAATTTTAGCGAAATTTTATATTTTATTGTTAAAAAAGAAAAAAATAAAAATTTTAAAAGTAAAATGTTTTTGTAAATTGTCTTCGGCAAGTTCTCAAGGACATATAATGGCCAGTGAAAATTGTAATAACTCGAAAACTTAAAGACATGTAGCTTATTGTAAATCTCATTGTGTTTGCCCTAAGGACCAGGATCCACTTTTTTGCAAAAGGGGAAATAAATAGCGTTAATTTTGCAAAAACTGAAAATTTGTCAATTATTTTCGATTTAAACGCTTTTTTTCAGATTTGGGGCCTATGCGCTACGTGTTAACGTTGTCGAATTCGACTAAAATTTTGTGGGTGGAAGTTTCTCATCAAATCTAACATTAATCCGACATGCACCCCTTGAAATTGGAAAATTTATGTTTTTCACACATTTGAAAACCCGCTATAATGCGTATATCAAGCAAAAAACTAAAATTTTGTGAAAATGAGCGAATTCAATAAAATGTGAATAAATTCGAAAAAAATCAATCGATTTTTATGGTCGATATCTCATTTTGTTGCTATTATATGTCGCTATGCGATAAAAAAATGAATCTGGAAGTTTTTTGCCGTTTTCGATTTTTTATGATTTTTTTAAAACGAAAATTTTTGCCATTTTTACGTAAAAAATATATTTTTTTTCTTAAGTTTTTTATTATAACTCCGATACTATTGATCCGATTGAAACGTGATATATAGACGAATTAAAGGCTATGCAAATCTTAATTTTTCTGAATTTATTTTAATAATATC
>CATIVE010000545.1:0-41461 GCA_949628195.1 Phasia obesa
CTTTGTCGCTTAAAATAGGGTTAAGCTTAGTTATTAACATCCTCTCAAACAGCTTTGACATATTTGACAAAAGGCTTATAGGTCTGTATGATTTAATTTTTGTGTGGTCTTTTCCTGGTTTAGGAATCATGGTAACCCAGGATACCTTCCACTCTGTGGGGAAGTACTCAAGACGTAAAATGGCATTAAAATAAAAAGAACGATTCTGCGAGCTATACGGGCAATTCAAATAACATCTATATATAATATATAATCTATATACATAACTAAATACAATACTGCAATGTCAGTTGTTTTGATTATTTCGGCTTTTTATTAATCAATCAATTTGGAAGCGGCTTTGACGTACATAGTTTGGTTGACCTCCAAGAAAATCTGCTGCAGTTAAGGCAACCTCTTCTTTATTAGCATATACCAGCTTAATCTTTACAGGTTTATACATTAAGACATGGTAACTTTTTATCTCGCCCGACTTAATTTTGCTGCGCAGTATAAAGTGGAGACTTGACTCGATGGGAGTAAGATGATTGTTCAAATAAACTCTTTTCTCTATATCAGTTTAGATAAGATCTTTAAGTTTTAGGTTATATTTCGACCTGTAATTATTCATTATAAAGTCTCTCTTTGAAACCGAGTTAAATTTAATTAAGACTGCTGACTTTTTACCTATCCATGTACAAAAATTTATGTCATTTTCACTTATTACTACATTACTACATTACAAGGCCGCAGAATAAAGATCCTCCGAGTTTAGGTAAGATGGAAGACCACTCACTATTATGTCAGGACGGTTAAATTGCTTTCGAAGATAATTATTCTCGCCTTCAAGATCCTAAAACTTTTTATTGGTTTCGAGTTCAAATTTTCTATTATTATTAAGTGATTTTGCCAAGTCTTCCTTAATCTCCGCTAGTTGCGATGTTACACTATTTTTTATAATGTTAGTTACGTCCAATAACTGCTTTTCAAGAGCATCAATTTTTGTTGCCGTAGGATGAGCCGCAGCAGAAAAAAAACATTTTTTACATCAAAAAGAAAAACCTGGTTTTGACTTTGAGATGATATCTTTTGCGGGCTGTCCCAGGTTGGGCATTTGTTTTAATGCACATTCCAGGTGCTGATATTCATTACAGATTGTACACATAATTGCATCGCTTTTTTTGCAGTTTGAAGAGCAAAAAGTATATGTTAAAGCCATATTGAAAAATAATTTAGAGGTTATGTATATATATGTAACTGTTGAACGTGAATGATGAAATATTGTATAGTTATAGTTTTATTAACACAGAAGGATTAAATTGATCACTTTTATTAATTCAATTTATTTTTCGTTAAATGTTTTTACCAATAGCGTTTTTTATTTTAGAAAATAATTATTTTAAGCACAGCTATAAGATTTTTTCACTCGCTCACCATAGCGTTGCCAGATTTTTTTGATCTTACTATAATTTTGTTTGTCAAACTTTTAAGCAAAGTTTAACGTGATCAGCATTCTCTGCTTCAAATGCTAAATTGACTCTTTGTACTTTTCCTAATACCGAATTTAAATATGTTAGATATATACTATTTGTACTATCATTGTACATTTCCTTTAGAAGGGAAGAAACATATCCTTTATCATTGATGACATTAAAATCAGTTTTCAGTTTCAGCCTCATATTTAATATGCGCTTCACAGCCTTTTCTATAGAAAGCCATCTTGTATTTAATACCTGAGAGATTTTTATTGGATCCATTTCGTCACCATTAATAAGTTTATAAATTTTAACATATACTTTTTGACGTACGGTTGAGTGAGCGAACCAATTGTGTGTTTCTTTGATTAAAAATTCTAAATTATTTGGTAAATTGCTTTTCTGTGGCAGAACAAACAGCTAACTGCAGAGAGTGACATACACAACGAAATAGTATTAAATTTTCCAATTTATATTTATCTTGTATTTGCAATTAGTCTAATTAACTATATTCCAAAGTTATTAGTAAGACGTTCCAAATCTTCTAGTAACGCATCTGCATATCCTTCCACCAAATCTATTAATCCAAGAAAAGTGGTGACAAATTGTTTCTTTGAAAAACTCTAATATCGAATAACTAGGCCCAAAAGTTTTACAACTGATATATCGGTCCCTTCATCTAAAATTAAACTAAAATTCGTATCTTTGTCATCCTCCAATAAATCTTGGATGAAATGTGGGCCTAGAACATTATTAATTATGTTCGCACATTTGGAACGGTGCAATGAAAAATTGGCGGCTGCGTCACCAAATTCAGAGTTGCAAACTTCTGACAAGTGGTTTATGGCCAGAAATGGGGAATGGACAGCAATATATAAAGAAAGTCTAGCTTGAGCTTTTTGTTTTTCGTTTGCAACTTTTAGAGCGAAAGACAGTTGCAACTGTGAAACTTGTATACCATTGAAAGGCTGCATTGATTTCTTATGTTTTGATGTGTTTCTGTGACGAACTAAGTCAGCGTACCGTGCCCCAATTTCCGATTCACTATATAGACAAAATGCTTTTTTAACGTTCTTAGTCGGCCGTAGCGATTTTTTAAAAAGCGGAATTTTCACCCACACTTTCCGATATTTTTGCGAATTTGAATCCATCTAAGAAACGTTTATTTATACATATTATTACATATGGCTTCAATCTAGTTTACGGCCACATCATAAGAATTAATAAAAAAAGTAGCCTATAGTATGTAAAATTTAATTTTAAGCAAAAAATGTAAAATGCAGAAAATCTTTAGATAGCGTAGCCGGTGTTGGTTATACCATAGAGGAGAAATACCTTGCCCCCGGCCGAAGGCCGGCTAGGCAGAAATCTTTAGTTAGCGAAGCCGGTGTTTGTTATACTGATTCGGAATTCGGATTTTTTTTTGTGCTCAGTCGAAATTTTTTATTAGTTATAATTTAGTTAGATAGTATTTTTAATAACCTTTCCAATAATACCCATATTACCCTATTCCGACGTACTATATTCGAGATATACCATACTTTACATCGAATTTTTGGGGGTCCGTAACTCCGAAACTAAGGGTCGCCCCCAATTTTTTCACCTTACATTTTTTTTGCTTAAAATTAATTTTTACACACAATAGGCTACTTTTTTATTAATTTTTATAATGTGGCAGTAAACTAGATTTGTGTATAGATGTATGGATCTTTGCTTACATACCTTTTTTTAAATTTTAGTTTGAACATAAATTTGTATTAGGTTTATTAACAATAACTGACTTTAATTAGTAATTAATTTAGTTTTTACACGCAATATATGTAGTTTTATTTTAATAATTAACTTTTTTTCAATAGATTTGTAAGTTTTTGTTCACTTTAAATTCTTTACTCTTTTTGTAACGGGACTTTGCTATAACATTAACGAATAGAACATGAAGGAGGTAGTTGCAACTACTTTTCTTAACTTGCAAATGTCAAACTCATATAAAATATTATTTATGTATATATATGTAGTTTGACAGAAGTAAAAACAAATTGTTGATGGTTTAATACATAAATACTTTCCAAATAAAAATGCCACTAAAGGCCACGATTCACTATCATACTCAGTCGTACGATCTGTCAAAAAATGCATGTGTGCTCAAAAAGTATGATAGTGTGGCTTAGAAATGTATGTGTGTGACACACTTTTTGACAAGTCGTACGACTTGATAATCTTTTGAAAAAATTCATAAAATATTGTTGTCCATGCGATCAGAGTTGCAAAAACTTGTTTTGTATGATAGTGTGGCATCTACTACACCATATTTAAACGATTTTTAAAGTAGGACAGAATTCTGTCAGATTTTTGGTTGATTAAATCGTACGATTGTGTAGGATAGTGAAGCCTGGCCTTAAAATATGTTACTTAAAAAGGAGTTGCCAGACGAAAAATTTATACATTGCACTTGTAAAAATAGTTACTGCATATTTTCATTGATAAAAATATTCTAAAATACAAACCATGCTAAAAAAACTAAAAAGCACTTGGGCACTAAAGCAAAAAGCGTTTTGAAGCATTAAAAAGCACAAAAAATAGTGCTAAAAGCACAAAGTTGCCATCGCTGAATAGAAGGTAATTCCATTCTCTCTTTTTGTCGCCATATTAACGTTCTGACATTTGCGGGAATTATTTAAATCTATGCTACCATATTTGTTTCTATATATTTTGAAATTTCAAAATATTAAAATTATTAAAAAGCCAAAATAAATTATAATAGATTTTAAACAATAAAACGAAAATTTAAAAATAATTCATAGAAAAAGAAAAGAAATAAGATGAGTTGTCTTTTTCCCAACTGTAGTAGCACAAGACACTTCAGCAAGGATTCGAACGTAAGATTTTTGAAGTTTCCTACAATCCCCTATATGCGACAAAAGTGGTTTAGTGCGTGCAATCTAATTGATACTGAGCAGGATCTCGTTGCTACAAATTGTTACGAAATAAAGAATATTTGCCATTGCCATCTCCATAAACATTCCGTAGATGGGCTTATGCCATTGGAAGAAAAATTGTGTGTGATGAAATGAAATGTAGAGAGGAATGGGCATATGACCGAAAAAACGATATCAAAATGAAACCGCGGAGAATGGTCCAAGTATCAATTATACGGAGATTGCGAGGTCACTGGAAACAGCCTGTTTTTTACAATTTTAATTCTAAATCGGTTAAGGAAACCCTGCTGCAAATAATTGCAGAACTTTTTAAAATTGGCTTTACTGTGGTTGCAGCCGTAAGTGACTTAGGTCCCGAAAATCAGCAGCTGTGGAAATCACAAAACCGTTTTTCAATCATCCATGTGATGAAAACAGAAAAGTTTACGTGTTTGCTGATGTACCACACATAATAAAGCTGCTACGCAATCATTTCGCTGACAATGGGTTCCTTTTTAAAAATAAAGCATTGACAAAGTACATGGTTGAAGAACTCTTATCATTATGCAACTTTGATTTAACCGTAACAAAAACTGTAACTCTTAAGATGTTAAACGTAAAAGGAGCTGGTATGTTGATACTTTTAATATATGTACACAAACATCTTATAGTAAATAGTATTAAAAATTTTCTCAGCCAGGAAAAAAGTCAAATACGCTACTAAGCTGTTTTAACACACAACAGCCACCGCATTTATCCGGTGTGCACAATTAGGCATTTGTTCCAATGTAGACAACTTTCTATTATGTTCGGAACTTTTTCAAATTATTAAGGACTGTTTTGATGTCTTTAACATAAAAAGTACTCAGAAAGATTCCCGACCATTAATGAAAGCATATGGACTATCACTTCCTGAGCAAGATGAAGTTTTAAAGTCCATGACTGATGCAGTGCTAAAGTTTTTTCCGAATCGAGCAAGCGGGTTTCTTTTGCAATTTCAACAAAATAATAATGCTCTGCCGCTGTTCTTGAAAGATCTCCAGGGGCAGTACAAAATGAATTTTGTTTTAACTGCAAAGTTAAATCAAGACTCCATAGAGAATTTTTTTAGTTCAATACGACCAAAGGGGGGCTGCATGACCATTCATCTCCTCTTGAGTTCAAGTACAGGTTTCGGTCTTATTTGTTGGGTAAAATAAAATTAACATTTTTATAGTTGCGTTTAATTTACGTTTCGCTATGATAATATTTTAGAGTTTCCTAGTGTAGATAAAACGTTAAGCCAAGAAATATTCGAAGTTATTAATGAAATACCGGCTGGTGAAGAAGAGCAAATGGAGGTAAATTCCTTATTTAGTTTTTAAGCAATATTTTTATTTTCTCACTAGCTTAAGGAACAACAAGAATTCGAAAATCTTTGGGAGGAAATCAACAATTTAAATGAAATAGAATACGATGGCCTTGAAAACTTTTCGGGATATATTGTTTCAAAAATGGAGCTAAAAGAATTTGGTTATCAAACTTTTGAAGGAAAAGATCAAAATTATACATATGACGAGTTATCCCAAGGTGGTCTATATCCCAAGGTTATCCCAAGGTGGTCTATATAAGCCAAACAAAGCCATAAAGGCTAGAATCGAAAAACTAAATTCAACATTTCTTAAAATTACTGGAAGTGAATTATATTCTGGTCCAAATTATATGCAAAATTTGTTGTGCAATCCATTATTAGATAATAATGTTAAAAGAAGATTTTTTTTGGGAAGAACTTTTTTCCGTATTCGTTTTTCAACAAAAGTATGAAACAATTAAAATTTTGTATGCAAATAAGAAGATGAAAAAAATTGTTGGCTAAAAAAAGTTGTGCAATTCGTTTGAAGTTTTTTTTTAACTAATGGTTATATGTACATTTGAAAATGCTTTGGTTTTAGTGTAGAGTTTGTTAGCCAATTAAATCTTAAATGCCAATAACTAAAGCGAATTACGTGAAAATTATGCAAAATTTTATCGCAATTCTCTTCAATGTTTTCTTTTTTACTTTTAAGTAAATAATTGAGCTTAAGGTCTAATATAACTTTTTAGTTTTCAACAGTACTTTATTATTTGAAGAAAGGTCTGTTCAGTAACTTTCATAGCAGAAACTAGCAACGAGAGAGTAAAGCAGAAATTTACAGTATTACTCTCCTAAATATGCAAAAATAAATGCACGCTTTACTAGCAAAAGTTAGCAAGTAGACTACGGTGGCGTCAGGAAGTAGTTAAAACTTGTACCGATTAGACCATAAGATAGTACCTTTGAAAACTGAATTGTACTGAAAGGGTAAACATAAAGTAATCTGCCGTTGTTAGCCAGAAATGTTGATTTAAAGAAGTTCAAACTGATAATAGTAATCTCAAGGAAACCATAAATCAAACAACAAAAATAAAAGCACAATAATTTAAATAAATTTTTTTTTAAATATTGGGTAGTTTTTAAAAGTTTTGGTTAGTCAGTGCTAATAAACATTCTTATTTCAAAGAAATTTCTATAATATTTACATTAATAATATTCCAAAACAGAAATCTTTTTATTGTTCAAAATATATCAAAAACTGTACAATACCAATTCAAAAATCGGAATTGTACCGAAAAAAGTACGATTGCAATAAATGTGTCATCCCTGATTAGTTTACTATTTATCATTTTAAAACAAAAAGTGTTAGAAATAATGCACTAAAAGCGCAACTCACATGTTAACATCACTATTTGTTTTGTCATGTTGACATCACTATTTTGTTTTGTTTTTTATTCTTGAATTCCTTTTTTATTTTTCATTCTTATTCATTCTCAATAAAAGCGTCAGTGTGTAAAGATTAGAAAAGTAATTCTTTTATTTCGAGATAATTCTAAGAGGTTATGGGCCCAGGCACCCAACCCGAAGCGAGTTAATTAATAAAAAGAAAAAAAAAGCAGTAAGATTAATTTTATTTGAAATAGCCTGTGTGGCTGAACAAATATAGAAAGCAATAAAAGGAAGATGAGTTCTTCTATGTATAATATTGAAAAATTAAACGAGTCAAATTATGACTCGTGGAGCCTTCAAATGAGAAGCGTTCTTGTGCATCAAGACCTTTGGGACGTTGTGTCAGGCGATGAGGTGAAGCCTGAGGCAGGCAACGAAGCCGCACAATTGGAAGTATCTCGCTGGGTAAGAAAAGATGAAAAAGCCATGGCAACGATTATTTTGTGTGCAACTCCCTTGCAAATAGCGCATATAAAAAACAACAAAACCTCAAAAGATTCATGGAATACATTAAAGGAGATCCATCAGCCAAAAGGGCCTATGCGCAAAGTTGAGTTGTTCAAGCAGCTATTGTCTATGAAGATGGACGACAATGAGGGTGTTCAGCAGTATATTTGTAAGTTCACTTCAATAGTAGAAAAACTGTCAGAAATAGGAATTGCACTTCAGGAGGAGCTATTTGTAATAATGCTGTTAGCAAGTCTGCCTAAGAGCTATGAAAATTTTGTAGTGGCTTTGGAAACACGCGATGATCTTCCTAGGCTAAGTACACTGAAAGTCAAATTGACTGAGGAGAGTGAGCGCCGTAAAACAAATATTAACGAAATCGATAATGCTGACAGTAGCGTAGAAGCGTTTATGGTTCGAACAAATAACAGTAAACACCAACATTTTGTCAAAAAGCGCAACAACAACGAGAACAAGAGCAATAAATCAGCTATGCGCAAACCTAACAGTTTCAGTTGCTACAATTGCGGTCGAAAAGGTCATTACGCAGCTCAGTGTAAAGAAAAAGAGAAGAAGAAAGAACAAACACAAGCATCGTTCTCTGGGCTCTCAACTTTAGACGCAAATGTTTTTAATGCAAATACGTGGTGCGTTGACAGCGGCGCTTCGTCACATTTGTGTAGCGACAGAGAAATGTTTGTATCGTTTAGAGCACATGACGAAAATATTTGTATGGCAGACAACCAAAGTGTAAAAGCAGAGGGCATTGGAAAAGTTTGCATAAAAACTGCTACTTCTGACATCGAGCTAAGCGACGTTCTTTTTGTGCCACAGTTACGGTATAATTTTATCTCGGTTGGAAAAACAGTGGCAAATAATTACTCCGTGGAATTTACTTCAAAATCAGCAGTGATTATTAGCTGTAGTGGTGAGATTATTCTTGAAGCAAATAAGGTCGGAGACCTTTTTCTTTTTAATGCAAATCTTAATCATATTTTTTTTACATGTAATGAACGTGCTATTAAATGGCATAATCGCTATGGCCATATTAACTGTGGTAGCTTAAACGAGCTGGTCAGAAAAAACATGGTTCTTGGTCTTAATGTCAAGTTTCCTGATGCCATCGATTGCCAAGTATGCATGAAAAGCAAATGCACGGTCAAACCTTTCCCACGGTCAGAGAGTCGAGCTAAAGATTTGCTTGAAATAGTACATACCGATGTATGTGGACCGATAAATAAAGAATCGAACGGCGGCAGCTTGTATTTTTTAACATTCATCGATGATAAGTCAAGATATGCATTTGTGTACTTTATTAAAACGAAAAGCGAAGTCTTTGACAAGTTCCGTGAATTTAAGGCCATGGCAGAGCGCCAAACAGATAAGAAGATTAAAATTTTACGAAGTGACAACGGCACTGAATTTGTCAATCGTGTATTTGATAATTTTTTGAAAAAGACTGGAATTAAAAGACAGTTAACTGTACCACATACATCCCAACAAAATGGGGTAGCCGAACGTTTTAATAGAACGCTAGTGGAGATAGCCAGAAGCATGATTGTTGCAGCTGGGGTAGACGAGGCATTGTGGGCGGAAGCTATAAATACGGCAGTGTACTTGAGAAATAGAGCACCAACAAAGGCACTGTGTGAAAAAACCCCATATGAAGTTTGGCTTAAACGAAAGCCTAATGTGTCGCATCTAAAAACGTTTGGTTCTATAGCTATCGCATTAAATAAAAAGCACTATGGGAAATTTAGACCAAAAGGCAAAGAATATCTGATGGTCGGATATTCTGATGAGTCAAAGGCATTTCGTTTGATGGATAAGTCCACGCGAAAAATTATTGTAAGCCGTGATGTCTACTTTGTAGAACCAACTGCAAAAAATGAAAGCGTTGAAGTCATAATCGAAAATGAGAATGCAGACTGCGTGAAGCTGAAGGATGAAGTCGAAGAACTTGTGAGTACATGCGCCGATTCGGAAAATGAAGATGTAAAGGATGAGCCCGTAAGCAAAATTGGACCCGGTAGACCATGGAAATTACTAACAGGCACTCGAGGCAGACCCCGTAAGCAGTATAATATGGTAAATTTTACGCGCGCTGGTATTATTAAAATTCCGGAAACTGTTGACGAGGCATTAAGTAGCGAGTATGCTGATAACTGGTGGCAGGCAATGCAAAGCGAGTATCAGGCACTCTTAGTTAATAATACCTGGGAGCTGACAGAGCTGCCACAGGGACAGAAAATTATAGGATCAAAATGGGTGTTCTCGCTGAAGACAGACAAAGATGGCAATATTGAGAGATTTAAGGCCAGACTAGTGGCAAAAGGATGTTCGCAAACGTATGGTGTAAACTACACTGAAACTTTTTCGCCTGTAGTACGATATGAGACTATTCGAATGGTTTTTGCTCTTGCTGCCGAATTTCAATTATATTTACACCAAATGGATGTATCGACTGCCTATTTAAATAGTGAGCTTAACGACGATGTTTTTATGGCACAGCCGGATAAGTTCGTTGATGAAAATTCTCCTCGTAGCGTCTTAAAATTAAAGAAGGCCATTTATGGTCTTAAACAATCTGGGCGACAGTGGAATCAAAAGATAAATTTAATCCTAAAAGATATTGGTTTTTCTCAATGCGAAAGTGAGCCATGCCTTTACGTGATGAGAAAAAATGATAACTTTAATTTAATAGCGCTATATGTTGACGTTTTACTAATCGCTAGCTCTAACATAGATGAGCTTAACCGGATTAAATGCAAAATATCCCAAGTCATTGATGTCGTAGATAAGGGCGAAGTGAAATACTTTATCAGTATGGAAGTCGAAAGGGATGGTTCCAAAGGTGCAATACGAATAAGCCAACGTGCCCAGATAAGGCAACTTTTGCAACAATACAAAATGGAAAATTTTCGACCAGTGGTAACGCCGTTAGAGCCCAAATACCAAATAAGGTGCGATAATAGTAATTGTGAACGAGTTGATCCTGTACACTACCAATCTCTCATCGGCTCATTGATGTACATCGCATTGCTAACACGCCCTGACATATTACACTCCGTATGTAAGTTGTCACAAATGAATACAGATCCACATCGCGAACATATGGTTGCAGCTAAACGCGTACTTAAATATTTGGGCCATACAATTAATATACAGTTAGAATACCACAGAACCGGTCAATCATTTCAAGGTTATGTTGATGCTGATTGGGGTGGCGACACCACCGATCGTAAATCTTTTACTGGTTATACATTTAACCTTGCTGGCGGAGCAGTCTCTTGGCAGTGCAGAAAACAATCGACTGTGGCACTTAGCAGCACAGAAGCTGAGTATATGGCCCTGTCATCTGCTGCGAAGGAGGCCATTTTCTTAAGGAAACTGCTCAGTGAAATTCAACTTTTTAATGATGATCCAATCACTATACATTGCGACAACTTAAGCGCAATACATCTTGTTAAAAATCCAGTCTACCATAGCCGCAGTAAACACATTGATATTCGCTACCACCACATAAGAGAAGTCTATAAAAATGGTGACATACAACTGGAGTATTGTAATACTGGCGATATGGTCGCAGATATTTTTACGAAAAATCTTTCGAAAGCGGTACATTTAAGGTTGATGAAGACCTTAAATTTGACTTTATAGTAGTTCTGTTTATTGTTTATTTTATAATGTGAACACGTGAGTTGAGAAGGAGTGTTAGAAATAATGCACTAAAAGCGCAACTCACATGTTAACATCACTATTTGTTTTGTCATGTTGACATCACTATTTTGTTTTGTTTTTTATTCTTGAATTCCTTTTTTATTTTTCATTCTTATTCATTCTCAATAAAAGCGTCAGTGTGTAAAGATTAGAAAAGTAATTCTTTTATTTCGAGATAATTCTAAGAAAAAGACCTAAAATGAAAACCTAAATTTAAAAAGGAAAAACAAAATTTTATCGTTTGATATCCTCGCTAAATTATTCACTTTTATATTATTTTCACTACTAAATACTAATATTTGCCTCAATATTGCAAAAATTTATTTGTTGAAGTCTGAAGAGTAGTTTCCAACCCTGGTTCATATCTGATGATAGTTGCTGACATCTAAGGGGCGCTGTAATCATCAAAGACTTCATTTAGTTACCTTTTTCTTTAAGATTTTTTGTGGCTTTAATTAATATTCAAGTTCGTTTTTTGATCTTCACAAGTTCGTTGTCGCTCGCGCCTTAATATTTTATAAACTTAAAATTGTAAAAATTGTTTTATAATTATATTGTTAATAAAACAAAGGAAAGTTATATTGTAACTTCGCCTTTTTTGGAATTTTGTTTGTGGAACCTCAAGTTTATTTTGAGATAAAGTGGATAAATTAAGGAGATATTTTTTCATTTATTTCGTTTTACATTTTTTCTTGTAAGATTTTGTTTATAAAACATACAAGAAAATTATATTTAACAGTGTTTGTTTTGTACTGTTAAAAAATTCCTTTTTTAAAGCTTTTAATTACATATGTAAATTAGCAAAGCCACAAACTAATTATTTTAGTTGAGTCACCCTGTTTTTAATTCTTCAACTCGATCAACAGGACACTTCCTTAAATTAGTTTTTTAATTTGTTGTGTTTATTCTTCTTCGCGTTATTTTTTCATTGTGCCTATTAATAGTTCTTTTTTTAATTTGTGTATTAATTTAATAATCTTTTATTTAATATCTTGTGTTTGTAATTGCACAAAATATTGTTTTATTTATATTGAAAAAAAGTGTGTGCTAAAACAAAACAAAAGAAATATAAAACAGTGGTTAGTTAAACTTATTAAAATATATGTACATACGTACATACCTACATAAATCAAAAACAACCACCACAAAGCAAAATAAGAAAAACATATTTCAATAAACAAATTTGTGATAATTAAAAAAAAGTGAGTTTATTGTTATTTTTGTATTAATAAATTCATTATTTATTTGTTATTAGCCAATATAGTTTGGAATAATATTCTTTTTGAAAAAAAAGTAGTGCAAGAAACTTTTAGTGTTTTCTTTTGCACATTAGGGTGGTACCAATTGTCTTTTATATTTTTGTTATAAAAGATTTAATTTTTTTTCTTAATATTTGGTTGAAAAATTTAGTTTTTTGAAATTGAAATTAATTTTTCAAAAAGTGGTGTACTTTTGAAACCAACAGTGTTGTGCAGAAAGATAGCCCGAAATATAAATTTTCTTATTTTGCGGAAAATAAAAATTTTAAACAATTTCTTAATTTGTTTTCGATTTTTGTGTTGCCTTTGTGTAAGTTAAGGTATGACAGACAAAACGACGTTTCTGGAAACCGCTAGTGTAGCATTACATTTTTTAAACTTCTTACACACGGTTTTCTAGCAAACAAGAAAGTGAGAAAAGAAGCGCTTGGTTTTTTAATTGGAAAAAAACACTTGAAGTTTGCCTGAGTAGTAGAATAGATCGATCATTGATCGGAATAATAATTTAATCGTTTATGTGAAAATATAAAAATATAAAAAGTTAAATTTACTTAAAAGGTTACATAGTAGCTCGAAATACAAAAATTTAAATAAGCTTACATAGTAAGTTGAAAATACGAAACACAAATAATAATGAATAATAAATTTATTCACGTGTAAGAACAAATCTTTGGAAGGGTTAAATTTGATAATTTAATTAAAACAAAAGTGTTGAAACTAAAGTGTAATTTTACAAGAATTATTAATTGTTACAAACTTGTATAAAATACTGAAACCAACATAGTTGAGTGTGATCAAACTCTTATTTATTTGAAGTATATTTTAATTGCTGATAATCGAGTGTAAACATATAAATGCTCTAAATTTAAATACACGAACTAAATTATAAACTAAACTAAATGTATTAAAAATTAATTGTTCTTAAATAATAAAATTCCTAAACTTACATGAACCGTAGTGTAGTAATATTTCGCAGTTGTAGTTACAGCAATAACAATTTGCTTAGTTATTAAACTCATTGATTATTATACTCACTTCATTCATGCAATAAAAAACAATATTACAATAGCAATAAAACTGACAATAACAGTATTACAAAGCCTAAGCTATAACTTACGCGAGAATCAAATAAAATCATAGCGTTGTCAACTGAAGGCAATTACAAGAAGATCATTCAATAATTTATCACAGTGACAAGCAAAATAGAGACTCTACGTTAAATAAAAATAATCTGAAGTGTTGATTGATTAACTTAATTTAAGATTAACAACTAAGCTTCTTTATAAGAAAAACTTTAAATTTAATTTTAATAAAGAATTCATTCGTTTAGTCTACCTAAAGAAAATTGTTTTATTTTGGGTGAGAACACAACTATGAACAATAATACAAGAGTACTTGAAAAAATATAAAAATAACTTGTATAACATAATTTAGCAACTTATTTTATATACAATTTTTGATAACTTCAAGTGGAAATAAATTTGTTGTTGGTCGATAGACTTAAATATTTTTTAAATCGATTTATTTCATTTTTATTTTGGATATTTGTGCGCTTTGTAACAAAAAATGGTAAAATCTGCTAATTTGAACACGTTTGAGAAGTATGCTGGCCTTCTACTTGAATTTGAAAGCGATTTTAATGATACTCAAAAAGCAAACCAAACGGCTTTTACAATTGAACTTGAGAAGGAAGAGTTCAAGACCTTGTGGAAAAGGTGAGAGTGTCATTTGAAACCTTTGCGACTGCAAGTGACAATGCTGATTCAGATGAAGATTTTGAAGCAGCTAAGATTCTCTTCAAGGAATGTAAATTAGCCTACATTACTTGTGCTGCTATAATGGGTGATTTAGCCCAATAATTTATTAATAGACCTACATCTGCCACGTTTTCTTCTACTCATTGTGTAGCTAATTCGAATGAGGATCCTAGTTTTGGAGGTCATCATATTAGGCTGCCACCCTGTACCACCGAACCTTTTTATGGTGATTATCAGTCCTGGCCAGCTTTTAGAGATATGTTCGTGGCAGTGTATATAAACGGTACCTCATTAACTGCAGTGGAAAAATTATTTTATTTAAGACAAAATACTAGGGACGAAGCTTTAGACATTGTAAAGAAATCTCCTCTTACTAATGACGGTTTTGAGACTGCATGGAAGAATTTAAAAGACAGGTACTAAAACAAGAGGATTCTTGTTAATATACAGTTAAAAATTTTGTTTAACTTGGTTGAGGTCAAATCAGAGTCAGCTGCTGAAATAAAACGCTTGCAGAGAGATATAAATAATTGTATTTCAGCGCTTCGTTTGCATGAAATTTTTCTATGCTCTATAAAATTACCTAATTTAACTTTGTCTTTATGGGAGCAATCAATTATTGATAAGACTGAAATTCCAAAATGGGAAGATATGGATGCCTTTCTTACATCTCGTTTTCAGTCGTTAGAAACTGTATCTGGTATAAAAGCAAATCCCACAGATTATAGCGTAAAATCCAGCCCTAGTAGAAAATCTCTGTCTACAGATATTTCTTATTATAGTGGTTCACAAAATAAAAAAGGTTATTTTTCTAACAATAGAGTTAGAACTTATCAGGCAAAAGTGGTAAAAAGATCATGTCCTAGTTGCTCGAAGGATCATTTGCTACGAACCTGCCCGAAATTTCTCGGAATGAACCCTGGTGAAAGATTTTTAGTCGTTAAAAGGAATAATTTATGCATAAATTGTATGAGTGAGGGACATAAACTGAGCACCTGTCAAAGTACTTTTAGTTGCTCTGTATGTAAAATGAAGCATCATTCATTACTTCATATGGAGGTTATAAATGATAGCCAAAGTGATTGGCCTAGTACGAGTCAGACAGCATTACAAAATACGACAATTCAAAACTGCTTCGCTGTTACCTCGCGACAGGTTCTTTTAGGAACTGCTGTAGTCAACATTGTTTCTCATGGTGAGGTATTTTGTGCAAGAGCTCTAATTGATTCTGGGTCACAGGCAACTTTTATTTCCGAAAGTTTGCAGCGAAAACTCAACTTGCCAGTTAGACGAATTAGAGCTCAAGTTAATGCTTCAGCGGGTGCGATACAAAAAACATGTTCCTTTGAATTGACTTCTCCATTAGATAGCCAACTACGAATAAATGTAGAAGGTTTGGTTCTGACTAAGTTAACGGGAAATATACCAACTGAATCAGTTATTATATCTAAATCATCTTCGTTAGTGGGTTTGAAATTAGCCGATCCGAATTTTGCAAAGAGCAGTAGGGTCGATTTACTCATTGGTGCGGTTATTTATTCAAAAGTTATGAAAGCTGGAGTCAGACGAAACATTCATGGTAGTTTGATGGCCCAGGAAACCATATTTGGATGGATTTTAACTGGCACTCTTATTGATCGTGAAAACAGACCATTTACCACACTTGCTTCATATCACACGGCAGTGAGCTTAGATAAACAGCTGGAAAAATTCGGGACTCCGAAAGAGCCTCTAAGTGTCTCAAGGGTAGACATGTTGGAATCAACGCTATCAATTACTAATCGATGGCAGCGCGCTAAGAAACTAAATGATAATTATTTAGAAAATCATACAAAACGTAAGAAATGCAAGAAGCAGAAAGATTTGAAAGTTGGTGATCTTGTTGTTTTTCGTGAGGACAACATTCCAACAAATGAATGGCGCATGGGTCAAGTAGAGAAGTTACATTTTGGTAAAGATGGGCATGTCAGAGTTGTAGAATTAAAAACAGAGCGTGGCAATATCACTAGACCAGTTGTGAAGTTAATAGTACTTCCAGCTTATTAGTCTTTATTTAAATATATTTTTACAGTATCATGGTTTCGCCGAAAAAGTATACCGAAAATCGTGCTTCTAACAAAATTGTTTGCCGGGTATGTTTAAAGAATCACCCCCTCCGTTTTTGTGAAAAGTTTCTGCAAGTGGATGTTCAAGAACGGATGCAGCTTGTTTCGATTTACAAATATTGTGCTAGTTGTTTGAGCCACGACCATACCTGGCGTACTTGTGCGAGTACGGGCAAATGTAAGCGCTGCGGTGATATGCATCACACGCTTTTGCATAAGTCGAGCATAAGACCTCGTTCGTCTAGCTCAAAAAAAGCCAAACATGTAAAGCGCTGTAAAAGTCGACCTAGTTCGTCGGCCGGCCCAAAGAGTAGAGGACCTCGTTCGTCCCAAGACTTAGCCAGGGGACCTCGTTCGTCCAATGGTCGGGAGGGCGAAAGACCTAGTTCGTCTCGAGCCTTGGTTCCTGCTAACCCAGGAAACCGTAAAGTAACAGCACGACGAAGAGAAGTGTGCCAAAGAAGTAGTACAGATGTTGTTTCGTTGCCAACCTACCAACTCACAGCGAGTGTGCTATTAAAACCCACCACTATTGTTAAAATTGTGGTAGGCAGCCGATATGTTTTTGAACGGGCACTTATCGATCCTGGCTCGGAGACATCAGTGATATCTGATGAAGTAGTGCGGAGACTTAGTGCGAAATAAGTTTGTGTAGGGTAAACAGAAAAATGTTTACTGGTTTTGAGAGGAAACTATGGCAGCAGCGAGAGATAGACGCGTATCCCACTGTTAGAAGGCGATTTCAACTGGTAACGCCATCAAAGTCGATTGACGGCCGAATTGCGGATGAGTTTCCGGGTTTTCAATTGGCGGATCCTCAATTTTTCGTATCGGCTCCAGTCCAGATAAAGCTCGGATGCGATATTTATACCAAAATTATTAGGAATGGTGTATCTGGTGGCTCGCTTGGAAAGCCACTAGCGCAGTTTTCCATTTTTGGATATTTGATATCTGGACCATGTACTCCTTGAACGTTGTACGAAAGTATATGCTGGCTTATTCGTTTTTAAACTACTAAATCATGGTACTTCTACTAATTTTTTGATTTTTTTATACAGCTTCTATTTGCTTTAATTATCATTGGGTTTACTGGATACTAAAATGGATTGATTTAATCTGGTACCAACCTATTTCTTTAATTTATTTTAATTTTTAATTTTTTTGTAATTAATAAATACATAAATGGAATCCTCATGTCAATGGATTGGAATCTTTGGGGATATTTTTTACTTTTTTGTTTTTTCTCTATTTTTTTTCTAACTAGATAGGTCTTTGGCTTGGATTCAGTTTGCAGTACTGCAAGGCGGCCGGGATGTTGAAGTCTGAAGAGTAGTTTCCAACCCTGGTTCATATCTGATGATAGTTGCTGACATCTAAGGGGCGCTGTAATCATCAAAGACTTCATTTAGTTACCTTTTTCGTTAAGATTTTTTGTTGCTTTAATTAATATTCAAGTTCGTTTTTTGATCTTAACAAGTTCGTTGTCGCTCGCGCCTTAATATTTTATAAACTTAAAATTGTAATTTTTCGGTAAAAATTGTTTTATAATTATATTGTTAAATAAAACAAAGGAAAGTTATATTGTAACTTCGCCTTTTTTTGATTGAAAAGATTAAACGATTTTGTATTTTCTTTTTCTATTGCCAAGTGCTTGTGGTTCCTATTTTGGTGAAGATAGCCGTTTGGAAGCCATCATCATCAACCCACATTTTTATTATTTTTTCATACAATTTTTCAAAAAAAAATTTTGAACACAACATCCAGAACAGCTGTTTGACTAATTCTTGCAAGTAATTTTATTTCTCTCTTATTTTTATTCTCTTGTTTTGCTCTCTCGTTGCTACTTTTTAGAGGTAATGAACGCTTTTCCAGTAACAATTAGTACTAATTTGCAGTTACTGAACAGAGCTGATGTGACGAAGCACCACAAACTATCAATAACAACATACATACATAATCAAATGAGAAAGTCATTCCACTTTAGCCACTGAAAACTGTATTTGTATATGCAAATGGTATTTATGTTTTTCACATTTATATGATAATAATTCTTGCAAAAAAAACCGACTTCAAAACAGACAAACTTAAAATCATGTGTCTTTAAGACGGTAATTATATATTAATTATATTATGTTCGAGAAAGATTGCGGAGGATTTTTTAAATGTCGTAGAGCAAATTATAAATGCATCTTAAAAAAAAGAATTATTTTGGAATTCAATAATTTAAAGCAGAAATATTTAGATAAATTAATATATTGAGCAAACTCTTGTTACAACACTACCTTCATTAACGGTATCCGGATTCCAGAGGAAATTATAATAAAGATTAAAGTGGGTGTAATTTAAGTTTTCTTATTACTTGGATGTTAATTTTTAGGAAAGAACATTATATTGAAAACACTATTTTTGAAAAAAATCTATTTAACAATTCGTATAATTTTAGGCTAAGCTTTTTAGCTAGTCACATGTGCTGTGTTACATACCAAGATTATGAATATACGGTAAACGCATAATAGCTACTAAGTCATGATTGATGAATCAATTCAGTTATAAAACGTTATGGGCAATTAGTATAATATGAAATAATTTTCAATGGAATTTTGAAAAAGTCATATAGACTGGGTTGATTGTAAATATATTGAAGAAAATTATTGTCAATTATTTTTTTATTGCACCAGTTGTCTTAATTTAGAATCTATACCTGTTCATAAAGGCAGGTAACGGGTTTTTTTTATATAAATTTTTGTTTGTTTATATTGTACTTTTTTAGTTTTGTGCACTTGTGTGGTGAACACATTATACCTGTACATTAAGGTAGACTAATAAAAACTAATAAAAATTGGATTTAATTCATAAAAAAGGTTTATTTTCTAGGAAGTTTACATATGTACTATACGCAACTGTTTCTTCAATTAGACTATAAATAAATATTTTAAAATTTTCTTGTCAGTCATATGTGATTCTTTACATGTGAAAGTTTAAAATATATTTACGCATACATAGTAAATACTTTAAAATTAAAAAAAACACACACACACACAAAATACATACGGATTTTGAAGCCAATTATAAAAGGATAAATGTAAGTAAAGATTAAATTTCGGAAATATTGATTGGTAGTAGTTTTTAACATTTTTGTGTTGTCATTTCTTCCTTTTTAGTGATTCATCCATCAACTAATTCGTTAAGATCGAATATGGGAAGACCATCTAAGCGTGTTGCGTATATGAGACAGCGACGTTTAAATGAGACAAGTAAAAAAAGGGAAAAACGTCTGTCTCAAACTAGGAAATCTTCGTCGGAATTTGTTTTAAATGAGAGCATTGAACACCGTGAAAAGAGACTATCGCAAATGCGAAATTATAGTAAAAAACTATTGAACTGCGAAAACGTTGAAAGGCGTACTAGTCGTTTTGACAAGATCCACGATCGATTATCAAATGAGACAGAGAGAGAACGTGCCCACCGCCTCGGATAAATTCAGGATCGTCTATCAAATGAGACGGAGAAGCAACGGACCCACCGCCTCGACTTGATTCACGATCGCATATCCAATGAGACAGAAGAACAACGTACCAACCGTCTTGGGTTGATATACGATCGTATATCCAACGAGACGGAGGAGCAGCGTGATCACCGCCTCAATTTGATTTACAATCGTAGATAGAACGAAACGGATGAGCAACGTGCACATCGCCTAGCATTAAACAGTGAATGCTTATCGAACGAAACATCCGAAGCTCGTTTTGTTAGACTGGATAGTATACGACATTCCAATCATGTTCGTAGGGACATATTGAGTGAACAAGCCTTTGAAACTGCTATTAATATTTTTGCTGATGTTTCTTGCGCTATTTGTAAAAGAACTATGTATCCAAAACAGCGTTTCAACTTACAAGCATGTTTACATAGTACACTGTTGCCTAAAGAATTAATTGCATTAGGTTGTATAATTACGTGCTCCCGGTGTAATAAAGGTATTAGGAAAAGAAAAGTTCCACCAACCGCATACTGGAACAAAATGATGCCTGCAGAAATACCGACTGAATTAGCCAATTTGACAAGCGTTGAAGAAAGGTTTTTATGTCGCATAGTACTTTTTTTTTAAATTATTAAATTAAATAACCGGTTAAGTCAAAATTGGTGAAAGGGGCAGGTTATTTTATTTGCCAAAGATGTTGTAGAAATAGCAGAGCAGTTGCCACTAACTCTACAGCAAGCAGGTTTAGTTTTAGTTGTTGAAATTCTCGAAAACGTTTCATTACATAGGAATTCGTTGTAGATATGCAAAGACTAAATCAAGCTTTAACTTGGTTAATATCCAACAACCATCTTTATAGAGATGTTAAATCGCATTTTGAAACTACTACAAACATTACTCTCTTAGTTCAAATAACTGAAAATTTTATTTCAGAAGAGGGTGGTATAACCTCAGAGACTTATACAAGCCATTACATTACTTTAAGTGATAACAAGGAAATATTACGCGGATCATTTCACCCAGGCGACTTCAGATTTAATTCATCTCGCGGTAAACAGTGCACTGGAATAGCGACTGTTGCTTGTGTAGCATTCAGTTTATCAGATTCAAACAAGTGGGGGAAGAGCGATATCGATTATATTCTAATCATTTGCGATAAATACTACAATGACTGCATACTTTCAAGAGAACTTCCAGCGCATGGTGAAGTAAATCCTGACTACCTTGCTATAGCAGATTTATTGCCAAGACTTGTCTACAATAGAAAAAGTGTATCGATAACGGTGCTCACAGAAACCAATTATAATGGTCACATAGACAATGACAATAGTTCGCATGGTTTTCCGAATCTAAAGAATGCTCTAAGAAATTTCTTTAGAGAACATTCAAATGGGATACTTATAGCAAACGGCATCTCCGTAGCAGTAAATTGCAGCAAATTAGCCGAAAGTCAAATATACTGGTTGTTTGACTCCCATGCCAGAGGTCCGAAGGGAGCTTCAGCACCTTTGTATGGAGCGGCTTGCTGCATGCGCTTTAGTGACCTGGATGATATGTATGCTGTCTTAAGACGCAATTTATTTGTATCGTCAAGAATAGATGAAGAAGGAATTCTGCGGTACAACCTCAATGTCTTTTCGTTAACGTCATTAATTATATCTTTAGACAACCAAGCACAATTGGAGAGACCTTCATTAGAACAGTCCCGAATATTAAGGCTAGGGAGTTCAACATCAGCCAGCAATTTTTTACAACCTACAATACAAACTGTTATATCGAATCAACAAGTATGTTTCGAAATATAGACGACAATGTCCCTAGTTTAGAAAGTGTTGTTAGAATAAGTAGCCCTTCAATAAATGATGCAATGAAATTATCCGCAATTTCAAGGAAAACAGCACCGCCTCTGTTTTTGGAGCAAGAACGTCGCATGGAGGAATTGTGTTGGTATTTTCTTTATCCGGATGGCAGGAATGGATTTGGCGAGGAAAGAGAAAAGGAGGTTTCCCCTTTGGATTACTTTCAAAACCGAGTAATGAATGATGATAAAAGATTCAATAAAAATGAATATTTGTTTTATGCTCTATCCATTGTTGAATATTTTCGTGCCATGTAGGATGCGACAAGGTCCTGGGGAGCAAACACCTCAAGGGCTTGTAGATAATATGCACTTAACGATGCGCAATATTAGAGGATCAGCATCATATTGGCAGAAATGTTGCTCAGAGTTAATTTCAATGATTAGGACTTTAGGCCCTCCAACATGGTTTTTAACATTTTCTTGCAATGACTTAAATTGGGCAGACGTGATAAAAGCATTGCTGATTGCCGATGGACGTGACATCAATGATGCAGTACACCTCACATTTCCGGAGCGCTTAGAACTCGTGCAAAGATACCCTGTAATCATAGCACGACAGTTTACAGTACGTGTTAATGCCCTCTTGCAGTTCTTAAAACACAACAAAGATTGCTTGGGTGGTCCTATTGAAGACTTTTGTTACCGATTGGAGTTCCAAAACCGTGGTATCCCACATTTACACATGTTAGTGTGGTGCAATAATATTCCGGAATTTTCTACTCCACAAAGAGTAGCTATAATTGAAAAAGTGGTTTCATGCTCACTAAAACCGAATGATCCTGTGTTGCGCAAATTAGTTGAAGATTTACAGATCCATAAACATACTGCAACATGCAAAAAAATATCGCCAATTCCATGGTTGTCGCTTCGGTTTTCCAAAACCACCTAATGACAACACAGTTTGTTTAGACTCAGATGAAGCACTTTCTAACAATGGACGTTTCTGCTTATTGAAAAGGACCTCAAAAATGAAGCATCATTCATTACTTCATATGGAGGTTATAAATGATAGCCAAAGTGATTGGCCTAGTACGAGTCAGACAGCATTACAAAATACGACAATTCAAAACTGCTTCGCTCTTACCTCGCGACAGGTTCTTTTGGGAACTGCTGTTGTCAACATTGTTTCTCATGGTGAGGTATTTTGTGCAAGAGCTCTAATTGATTCTGGGTCACAGGCAACTTTTATTTCCGAAAGTTTGCAGCGAAAACTCAACTTGCCAGTTAGACGAATTAGAGCTCAAGTTAATGCTTCAGCGGGTGCGATACAAAAAACATGTTCCTTTGAATTGACTTCTCCATTAGATAGCCAACTACGAATAAATGTAGAAGGTTTGGTTCTGCCTAAGTTAACGGGAAATATACCAACTGAATCAGTTATTATATCTAAATCATCTTCGTTAGTGGGTTTGAAATTAGCCGATCCGAATTTTGCAAAGAGCAGTAGGGTCGATTTACTCATTGGTGCGGTTATTTATTCAAAAGTTATGAAAGCTGGAGTCAGACGAAACATTCTTGGTATTTTGATGGCCCAGGAAACAATATTTGGATGGATTTTAACTGGCACTCTTATTGATCGTGAAAACAGACCATTTACCACACTTGCTTCATATCACACGGCAGTGAGCTTAGATAAACAGCTGGAAAAATTCGGGACTCCGAAAGAGCCTCTAAGTGTCTCAAGGGTAGACATGTTGGAATCAACGCTATCAATTACTAATCGATGGCAGCGCGCTAAGAAACTAAATGATAATTATTTAGAAAATCATACAAAACGTAAGAAATGCAAGAAGCAGAAAGATTTGAAAGTTGGTGATCTTGTTGTTTTTCGTGAGGACAACATTCCAACAAATGAATGGCGCATGGGTCAAGTAGAGAAGTTACATTTTGGTAAAGATGGGCATGTCAGAGTTGTAGAATTAAAAACAGAGCGTGGCAATATCACTAGACCAGTTGTGAAGTTAATAGTACTTCCAACTTATTAGTCTTTATTTAAATATATTTTTACAGTATCATGGTTTCGCCGAAAAAGTATACCGAAAATCGTGCTTCTAACAAAATTGTTTGCCGGGTATGTTTAAAGAATCACCCACTCCGTTTTTGTGAAAAGTTTCTGCAAGTGGACGTTCAAGAACGGATGCAGCTTGTTTCGATTTACAAATATTGTGCTAGTTGTTTGAGCCACGACCATACCTGGCGTACTTGTGAGAGTACGGGCAAATGTAAGCGCTGCAGTGATATGCATCACACGCTTTTGCATAAGTCGAGCATAAGACCTCGTTCGTCTAGCTCAAAAAAAGCCAAACATGTAAAGCGCTGTAAAAGTCGACATAGTTCGTCGACCGGCCCAAAGAGTAGAGGACCTCGTTCGTCCCAAGAATTAGCCAGGGGACCTCGTTCGTCCAATGGTCGGGAGGGCGAAAGACCTAGTTCGTCTCGAGCCTTGGTTCCTGCTAACTCAGGAAACCGTAAAGTAACAGCACGACGAAGAGAAGTGTGCCAAAGAAGTAGTACAGATGTTGTTTCGTTGCCAACCTACCAACTCACAGCGAGTGTGCTATTAAAACCCACCACTATTGTTAAAATTGTGGTAGGCAGCCGATATGTTTTTGAAGGGGCACTTATCGATCCTGGCTCGGAGACATCAGTGATATCTGATGAAGTAGTGCGGAGACTTAGTGCGAAATAAGTTTGTGTATGGCAAACAGAAAAATGTTTACTGGTTTTGAGAGGAAACTATGGCAGCAGCGAGAGGTAGACGCGTATCCCACTGTTAGAAGGCGATTTCAACTGGTAACGCCATCAAAGTCGATTGACGGCCGAATTGCGGATGAGTTTCCGGGTTTTCAATTGGCGGATCCTCAATTTTTCGTATCGGCTCCAGTCCAGATAAAGCTCGGATGCGATATTTATACCAAAATTATTAGGAATGGTGTATCTGGTGGCTCGCTTGGAAAGCCACTAGCGCAGTTTTCCATTTTTGGATATTTGATATCTGGACCATGTACTCCTTGAACGTTGTACGAAAATATATGCTGATTTATTCGTTTTTAAACTACTAAATCATGGTACTTCTACTAATTTTTTGATTTTTTTATACAGCTTCTATTTGCTTTAATTATCATTGGGTTTACTGGATACTAAAATGGATTGATTTAATCTGGTACCAACCTATTTCTTTAATTTATTTTAATTTTTAATTTTTTTGTAATTAATAAATACATAAATGGAATCCTCATGTCAATGGATTGGAATCTTTGGGGATATTTTTTACTTTTTTTTTTTCTAACTAGATAGGTCTTTGGCTTGGATTCAGTTTGCAGTACTGCAAGGCGGCCGGGATGTTGAAGTCTGAAGAGTAGTTTCCAACCCTAGTTCATATCTGATGATAGTTGCTGACATCTAAGGGGCGCTGTAATCATCAAAGACTTCATTTAGTTACCTTTTTCGTTAAGATTTTTTGTTGCTTTAATTAATATTCAAGTTCGTTTTTTGATCTTAACAAGTTCGTTGTCGCTCGCGCCTTAATATTTTATAAACTTAAAATTGTAATTTTTCGGTAAAAATTGTTTTATAATTATATTGTTAAATAAAACAAAGGAAAGTTATATTGTAACTTCGCCTTTTTTTGATTGAAAAGATTAAACGATTTTGTATTTTCTTTTTCTATTGCCAAGTGCTTGTGGTTCCTATTTTGGTGAAGATAGCCGTTTGGAAGCCATCATCATCAACCCACATTTTTATTATTTTTTCATACAATTTTTCAAAACAAATATTTTGAACACAACATCCAGAACAGCTGTTTGACTAATTCTTGCAAGTAATTTTATTTCTCTCTTATTTTTATTCTCTTGTTTTGCTCTCTCGTTGCTACTTTTTAGAGGTAATGAACGCTTTTCCAGTAACAATTAGTACTAATTTGCAGTTACTGAACAGAGCTGATGTGACGAAGCACCACAAACTATCAATAACAACATACATACATAATCAAATGAGAAAGTCATTCCACTTTAGCCACTGAAAACTGTATTTGTATATGCAAATGGTATTTATGTTTTTCACATTTATATGATAATAATTCTTGCAAAAAAAACCGACTTCAAAACAGACAAACTTAAAATCATGTGTCTTTAAGACGGTAATTATATATTAATTATATTATGTTCGAGAAAGATTGCGGAGGATTTTTTAAATGTCGTAGAGCAAATTATAAATGCATCTTAAAAAAAAGAATTATTTTGGAATTCAATAATTTAAAGCAGAAATATTTAGATAAATTAATATATTGAGCAAACTCTTGTTACAACACTACCTTCATTAACGGTATCCGGATTCCAGAGGAAATTATAATAAAGATTAAAGTGGGTGTAATTTAAGTTTTCTTGTTACTTGGATGTTAATTTTTAGGAAAGAACATTATATTGAAAACACTATTTTTGAAAAAAATCTATTTAACAATTCGTATAATTTTAGGCTAAGCTTTTTAGCTAGTCACATGTGCTGTGTTACATACCAAGATTATGAATATACGGTAAACGCATAATAGCTACTAAGTCATGATTGATGAATCAATTCAGTTATAAAACGTTATGGGCAATTAGTATAATATGAAATAATTTTCAATGGAATTTTGAAAAAGTCATATAGACTGGGTTGATTGTAAATATATTGAAGAAAATTATTGTCAATTATTTTTTTATTGCACCAGTTGTCTTAATTTAGAATCTATACCTGTTCATAAAGGCAGGTAACGGGTTTTTTTTATATAAATTTTTGTTTGTATATATTGTACTTTTTTAGTTTTGTGCACTTGTGTGGTGAACACATTATACCTGTACATTAAGGTAGACTAATAAAAACTAATAAAAATTGGATTTAATTCATAAAAAAGGTTTATTTTCTAGGAAGTTTACATATGTACTATACGCAACTGTTTCTTCAATTAGACTATAAATAAATATTTTAAAATTTTCTTGTCAGTCATATGTGATTCTTTACATGTGAAAGTTTAAAATATATTTACGCATACATAGTAAATACTTTAAAATTAAAAAAAACACACACACACACAAAATACATACGGATTTTGAAGCCAATTATAAAAGGATAAATGTAAGTAAAGATTAAATTTCGGAAATATTGATTGGTAGTAGTTTTTAACATTTTTGTGTTGTCATTTCTTCCTTTTTAGTGATTCATCCATCAACTAATTCGTTAAGATCGAATATGGGAAGACCATCTAAGCGTGTTGCGTATATGAGACAGCGACGTTTAAATGAGACAAGTAAAAAAAGGGAAAAACGTCTGTCTCAAACTAGGAAATCTTCGTCGGAATTTGTTTTAAATGAGAGCATTGAACACCGTGAAAAGAGACTATCGCAAATGCGAAATTATAGTAAAAAACTATTGAACTGCGAAAACGTTGAAAGGCGTACTAGTCGTTTTGACAAGATCCACGATCGATTATCAAATGAGACAGAGAGAGAACGTGCCCACCGCCTCGGATAAATTCAGGATCGTCTATCAAATGAGACGGAGAAGCAACGGACCCACCGCCTCGACTTGATTCACGATCGCATATCCAATGAGACAGAAGAACAACGTACCAACCGTCTTGGGTTGATATACGATCGTATATCCAACGAGACGGAGGAGCAGCGTGATCACCGCCTCAATTTGATTTACAATCGTAGATAGAACGAAACGGATGAGCAACGTGCACATCGCCTAGCATTAAACAGTGAATGCTTATCGAACGAAACATCCGAAGCTCGTTTTGTTAGACTGGATAGTATACGACATTCCAATCATGTTCGTAGGGACATATTGAGTGAACAAGCCTTTGAAACTGCTATTAATGTTTTTGCTGATGTTTCTTGCGCTATTTGTAAAAGAACTATGTATCCAAAACAGCGTTTCAACTTACAAGCATGTTTACATAGTACACTGTTGCCTAAAGAATTAATTGCATTAGGTTGTATAATTACGTGCTCCCGGTGTAATAAAGGTATTAGGAAAAGAAAAGTTCCACCAACCGCATACTGGAACAAATTGATGCCTGCAGAAATACCGACTGAATTAGCCAATTTGACAAGCGTTGAGGAAAGGTTTTTATGTCGCATAGTACTTTTTTTTAAAAATTATTAAATTAAATAACCGGTTAAGTCAAAATTGGTGAAAGGGGCAGGTTATTTTATTTGCCAAAGATGTTGTAGAAATAGCAGAGCAGTTGCCACTAACTCCACAGCAATCAGGTTTAGTTTTAGTTGTTGAAATTCTCGAAAACGTTTCATTACATAGGAATTCGTTGTAGATATGCAAAGACTAAATCAAGCTTTAACTTGGTTAATATCCAACAACCATCTTTATAGAGATGTTAAATCGCATTTTGAAACTACTACAAACATTACTCTCTTAGTTCAAATAACTGAAAATTTTATTTCAGAAGAGGGTGGTATAACCTCAGAGACTTATACAAGCCATTACATTACTTTAAGTGATAACAAGGAAATATTACGCGGATCATTTCACCCAGGCGACTTCAGATTTAATTCATCTCGCGGTAAACAGTGCACTGGAATAGCGACTGTTGCTTGTGTAGCATTCAGTTTATCAGATTCAAACAAGTGGGGGAAGAGCGATATCGATTATATTCTAATCATTGGCGATAAATACTACAATGACTGCATACTTTCAAGAGAACTTCCAGCGCATGGTGAAGTAAATCCTGACTACCTTGCTATAGCAGATTTATTGCCAAGACTTGTCTACAATAGAAAAAGTGTATCGATAACGGTGCTCACAGAAACCAATTATAATGGTCACATAGACAATGACAATAGTTCGCATGGTTTTCCGAATCTAAAGAATGCTCTAAGAAATTTCTTTAGAGAACATTCAAATGGGATACTTATAGCAAACGGCATCTCCGTAGCAGTAAATTGCAGCAAATTAGCCGAAAGTCAAATATACTGGTTGTTTGACTCCCATGCCAGAGGTCCGAAGGGAGCTTCAGCACCTTTGTATGGAGCGGCTTGCTGCATGCGCTTTAGTGACCTGGATGATATGTATGCTGTCTTAAGACGCAATTTATTTGTATCGTCAAGAATAGATGAAGAAGGAATTCTGCGGTACAACCTCAATGTCTTTTCGTTAACGTCATTAATTATATCTTTAGACAACCAAGCACAATTGGAGAGACCTTCATTAAAACAGTCTAGAATATTAAGGCTAGGGAGTTCAACATCAGCCAGCAATTTTTTACAACCTACAATACAAACTGTTATATCGAATCAACAAGTATGTTTCGAAATATAGACGACAATGTCCCTAGTTTAGAAAGAGTTGTTAGAATAAGTAGCCCTTCAATAAATGATGCAATGAAATTATCCGCAATTTCAAGGAAAACAGCACCGCCTCTGTTTTTGGAGCAAGAACGTCGCATGGAGGAATTGTGTTGGTATTTTCTTTATCCGAATGGCAGGAATGGATTTGGCGAGGAAAGAGAAAAGTAGGTTTCCCCTTTGGATTACTTTCAAAACCGAGTAATGAGTGATGATAAAAGATTCAATAAAAATGAATATTTGTTTTATGCTCTATCCATTGTTGAATATTTTCGTGCCAAATCAAGCGTTTCTGTTTCATGTAGGATGCGACAAGGTCCTGGGGAGCAAACACCTCAAGGGCTTGTAGATAATATGCACTTAACGATGCGCAATATTAGAGGATCAGCATCATATTGGCAGAAATGTTGCTCAGAGTTAATTTCAATGATTAGGACTTTAGGCCCTCCAACATGGTTTTTAACATTTTCTTGCAATGACTTAAATTGGGCAGACATGATAAAAGCATTGCTGATTGCCGATGGACGTGACATCAATGATGCAGTACACCTCACATTTCCGGAGCGCTTAGAACTCGTGCAAAGATACCCTGTAGTCGTAGCACGACAGTTTACAGTACGTGTTAATGCCCTCTTGCAGTTCTTAAAACACAACAAAGATTGCTTGGGTGGTCCTATTGAAGACTTTTGTTACCGATTGGAGTTCCAAAACCGTGGTATCCCACATTTACACATGTTAGTGTGGTGCAATAATATTCCGGAATTTTCTACTCCACAAAGAGTAGCTATAATTGAAAAAGTGGTTTCATGCTCACTAAAACCGAATGATCCTGTGTTGCGCAAATTAGTTGAAGATTTACAGATCCATAAACATACTGCAACATGCAAAAAAAAATCGCCAATTCGATGGTTGTCGCTTCGGTTTTCCAAAACCACCTAATGACAACACAGTTTGTTTAGACTCAGATGAAGCACTTTCTAACAATGGACGTTTCTGCTTATTGAAAAGGACCTCAGAAGAAAGCATGGTAAATAATTACAACGCAATGCTATTAGGCATATGGAAGGGAAATATTGATGTTCAACCCTGTGGTAGTATCAATGCAGTCGCTTACTACGTCGCAAAATATGCAAGTAAGAGCGAACCACATGATACAGGTGAAGTAATACGAGAGGCTATTTCGAGGGCTAAGAGACAAGGTGGTGATGTGTGGAAACAATTATTTTCAGTGTCAATGGCTATTTTAAATCAACGAGTGGTAAGCGCTCCCGAATGTGCATACAGATTATGTCATCTGCCGTTAAAAATGTCGTCACGAAAGAGCGTTTTTGTAAATAGTTGTAGGCCGGAGGAACGCTTTAGACTACTGAGGTTTGACAGTGATGAAACAAGTATTTACAATAACGTTTTTGATCGTTATTGTTTACTCCAGTCGTGGCTCAGTTGGTTGGCAGGTGTAAACACCGTTCATTTACGTACAGCCAACCCTGACTTTGACGGTGAAGTTGCGCAGGCGGCGTAAGGAAAACGGTCTGGCTATGGATAATACTCTCGTGTTTTCTATTTTTTACTACTCGTAAAAACACAGAAGAAGCGGCCGGTAAATTAATATCGTGTGACAAAAGAAAATATCAAAGGACAAACAAAATATTAAAATAAAAAATAAATAATTGACAATAAAAATAAGAATAGAAAAACCAAAAAGAAAAATAGTATTAAATAAAAGAAAAAACTGAATAAACTAAAAAGGTGGTGGTTTTTTCTTTACACTGTTGGTGTGTGTGTGTGCTGTGAGAGTTAGTCGTAGCAGCAAGTCGTGGAAGAACCAGCATTGGTACCAGCTCCTGAACAGGTAAACAGCTATGTTTTGCGTCCAAACGAGCTAGAGGATCTAAGCCTTGCCGAGTTTGCCGTCCGTTTTGAAACAGCCTCTAACACGACGTGGTCGGAGGATGATGGTGATGTGGAACTAAGAGACGACGATATAACAATAGCGAAGTACATAAAATTGCTGAACAACTCAAAAATGCGTATAAGAAAGAAGTCGGCCGTATTACGTACGCGCTATTATACAATTAATAGTGACAGAAGCGTACTATTATAGTTTAATAGTTTGCCACATACCATTTCGTGATGAAGGTGAATTACTGCTTCAAAACGAAACCGCTGAAGCCTGTTTTATAAGACGCCAAAGAGATCTTCGCCCTCTTCAAGGAAACATCAGCGTAGAACAATTTTCTTATGCTGAAAAAATTATTCAACAGGCTCTGGCACAAGCAACCGCCCTCAATGCCGCACGTGACACCTATGTCTACAATGCTCCCATATTATGTGCTGGTGAACAATTGGTAAATGACGATGACACGTATTGTGAAGAGGCCGGTGAACGATCCGTAATGACAGATGAACTGTTTCAGGAAAGCATTCGAGGACTTAATATACAGCAGAGGAATTTGTTTCAGAAAGTTTCGACAGCAATAGAAAATGATTTCACAGGTTTAGAAAATCAGCTATTACTATTTATAACAGGCGGTGCTGGTAGTGGTAAATCATTTCTCCTAAAATTGATCGTTGAGCGTTGTTATGCACCGACAGTAGATATACTGCAGAAGCATATTTATGTGGAGGTCGGATCATTAACTGGTGTTGCTGCTCGTCAGATATTTGGTAAAACTCTACACAGTATTTTTCTGCTTCCGATTGAAAAGGGAAATACTATGAAATATAAAAAAATTACCGGACAAAGGCTCGAGAACGAGCGTCGTAAATGGCGCTATATAAATTGACTAATCATAGATGAAATTTCTATGGTCTTCTATGAGAACCTCAGAATAATTCATCTAAGACTTCAGGAATTCAAGAACAACGAAAAATTGTTTGGCGGAGTCAATATTTTGCTCTTTGGTGACTTATTTCAGCTCCCTCCGGTGAAAGGGCATTGGTGTTTTATTCAGCCATCGTGGTTTTCAGGCGAGGTTCATTTGTGGCATAATTTTTCTTTCTGTGAACTGACAATGAATATGCGGTAGCGCAATGATACCGAATTTATCGATTTGTTGAACAGCTTGCGGGTAGGCGAATTAACGACCGCTCAGCTAAAGTTACTTTGTGAACGGCGGCACGTACCTTTAAGTGGAGAATTTGCGGATGAAGTTGCCGTACGTATTTTTCCTACGGTCAGGCAAGTCGAACACTACAATCAAAAAATTAGCGTTGAAAATGCAAATTTTCATCGGTCTTATCAAATCAATGCGGTAGATGAGTCTCGTGAAATATCGACATATGGCAGGAAACCAACAGACAACGTAATTCCCAAAGACGTTAATAACTGCGGTGGTTTTCATTCATCGATTAAAATTGGAGTTGAATCCCGCGTAATATTGAGACGTAACATTGCTGTCTCTGAGGGCTAGTAAATGGAGCTATGGGAATAATAAAAAAAATCAAATGGCCGGCCCTAAGAAGAGATCAATTGGAGGTTGGGGAGCTACCGGAAGCAGTGTACGTTAAATTTGATGATGAAACTATTGGTATAAGGCTAAAAGATAGTAAAGGTTGCATACCGATACCACCATCAAGAACTACGTTTCAGGCAACAAGAGGTTACGGAGATGTTGAGCGCCGCATGCTTCCTCTTTATTAAGCTGGGCGGTCACAGTTCACAAACTACAGGGTACCACTCTCGAAAGAGCGATAATAGATCTTGGTAAGAAAACCTTTGCAAAAGGGGAAATATATGTTGCGCTTAGTCGCGTGAGAAGTTTGGATGGCATAGTTTTGTCAGATCTGGATATCACACGACGCCAAATCGTTGACAGAATTAACAAGGCTACGAAATCTGTGCTCTGACAATTAAGGTCACACATAATGTAGCATCTTTTATGAGCGCTAAATTCCAAGAATAGGTCATATACATAAAATTACTTCACCTATGGGGATAACCTTTATTTTTTAAGAATTGCTTAAATTCTTAAAAAAATTATAAGTAAATTTTATTGTTTGTCTATAAAGGGTCAAATAAGACCACCCTTTTTCTTTTTATATTTATTGTTGCTGACACAGTAAAACAAAATTTGTTTAAATTCTAAGCGTTTGTCTATAACTGTTCAAAAGATGGGCCATATACATCAAATTACATCAACACATAGGACACCCTTTAATTTCTAATTAATGTGGATTTCAAATATTTTTACTAATTATTATAAAAGACTTGTTAATATAATTTTCAAGTGTTTTCTATAATGTTTCAAATGATAGGGCCATATATGAAAAATTACGTCACCTATGGGGACACCCTTTAATTTTTAAGTTTATTATTTTATAACTTTTTGTTATCAGGAGCTAAAGTGGTATGCATTTTTTTTACATTTTAAATTTGTGCCCTTTACGGTTCAAAATACACGTAAAAATCATGTATGTTGTATGGAGACACCCTTTAATTTTTTAAATTTTGAACTTCTTTTAAAATGGGACCAATCTGTAAGCATAACCTTTCTAATACAGAAAAATTTTCAAAATCGGTTCAGAAATGACTGACTTCTGCGGGCACAAACATAAAAAAGCAACATTCAGACGAATTGATAACCTCCTTCTTTTTTTGAAGTCGGTTAAAAAAAGCAACATTCAGACGAATTGATAACCTCCTTCTTTTTTTGAAGTCGGTTAAAAATAAATGTTTTTGTATTTTTGGTTAAATATTTCCAAATACTAAATTGTCCACAAAGTTTATTATGTCACTTAATTCCGAACCAAATTTATGTACATATATTATGTTTATTTATAAGAACTACACAATTTTTTAAAATAGTTTCCAAAATAATTATTTCTTGTTTCTTCTTGTGGCAAGGCTTTTTTTGCTGTTTAAAAAAAACATACTTCAATAATTCCGGCAAACGTCAAACATTTTTGAAATGGAATTACCTAGTTTTATTATATCATGTTAAATACTATTTTTTGATTTAAAAAAAATATTTATTTTTTAATAGAATATAATACATAACTTAATATTTAAGGCATTTCCATTGTTTTTAGTAAAATTATTCTTTAAAGGGCATCACAAGTAACAGCCATGGGATTAGTATGGTATGAAGTACTATCGCAGGTGAAAGTAACTCGAATCATGCATAAAAAATTACCAAAAAATCTCAATTTCACTAATCAAGCCAAATTTCTCTATAATTTCACTTTTCACTAAAATTTACTAAAGTATTTAAATTTTACCCAAAAATTCTAGTTTTGATCATAATATTTAAATTTGATTTAAAACCGAAAACACACAAAAAAGTGAAAACTCTCCATAATTCAAAACTTCGCCGTGAAATCACTCGTGTCCAACTGTCTCTTCTGAGGGTTCCACGTAACATTTGAAAATTGTTGATGTGAACACCATAAGATGAAAAGTTGAAGATATAAGCAGTACTTAAGCTTTTTTATAAACTGCTACTGCAAACCTTCCAGGTGGTGCAAACTTAGCTTATACATACATATGGATGAAAAATCAAAAATTTTTGATTTCTGGAATGCTGGATGTCACATTTGATGTGTTAAATATGTTTCTTTTTCTAGCGCGTACAAATTTAACATTTTAAATGAGAGTTCAAGTAGTTACCAAAACTGACGAAAGAAAAAGGAAAGAAATCGTACAATAACTGACCGTAATTTAAGTTATGAATATACGTTAATGTATAACTTTATTGTAATGCTATAAAAACAACATCAGGATGGAAACCTCAAAGACTACAAAGGAAAAAATTTGCTGCCCATGAATTTTAGACAGAAGTTGCAATACTTGCAGCACGATTGTCATGTGCATCCTGCGTTATTATAACGCCGTGCAGTTGTTTTGGAACTACAGCTGGTAGCCTAATAGGCATAGAAGGATGTTAAAAAGAAGGAAAAAGAAAAAAAGTTAGGAATAATGTAGGGAATTCAATTGCTGAAAAGACCATTGACAAATGGAGGCAGAAGGCATGTTAGCTTCCCAACAAGATATCTTGTTGGGGAGAGAACATGTTTTCGTCTCTTTTTTCTTTTGGATCTTCCGGCATGGTGTGACTTAGGTTTGGCAGCACAAATAAGTTGTTTAAATTGATACACAAAAGATAAAAAAGAAAATCAAAAAAATTAATTAAATAGATTATAGATATGATTATTTGAATTTTATATTTTGAATTTTATTTTACCAAATTTCGTTCAGCTACAGACAGCAAAAAAACGTGGAAATTTATTCGGGATATTGGAATCGGAAAAACTGTTCGTAAATCGGTTGATATCGATGTAAATACATTGAATGAAAACTTTATAAACATACCTCAACCAAACGTATGTAATGAATTCTATAATCAAAACACTAGTGGTCCTCTCTCCAACGTGGAATTTAGGTTTGAAACCGCCCAGACCTTCGATATAATTAAAGCCTTTTATAAAACAAAATCCAACTCTACAGGCTTAGACGGCGTAGATCCTAGATTTGTTAAAATTATCCTACCATGGATAATTCAATATATAACTCATATCTTTAACATTATAATTATGACCGGTGCTTTTCCTAAGGTTTGGAAGTATGACAAAATTGTCCCTGTGCCAAAATCTGGAAACGAGTATCGACCTATAGCTATTTTGCCATATTTTTCCAAAGTATTTGAACACCTTCTATACTCAAATATTTACACTCATGTGAATGAAAATAATATGTTAACCAGTCGTCAATCAGGCTTCAGACCTAAACGTAGCTGTGTTACAGCTCTGACAGATGTAGTAGAGGATATTAGAGGCAATTTGGATGATGGAAATTTTTCAATTTTGGTGCTTTTGGATCACTCAAAGGCGTTTGACACCGTTCATCACGATATTCTCAGTGCGAAATTATGCAATCAATTCGGTTTTTCTATACAAGCGGTAAGATTGATTCAGTCCTATCTTTCTGATAGGACTCAATCAGTAGTAAATAAAGATCTGATCTCTCGTCCATTACCTGTCACTAGAGGAGTACCCCAAGGTTCGATCTTTGGACCCCTTTTGTACTCTTTATACGCTAATGATCTCCCAGAGCACCTTAGGTTTTCAAATATACATATGTATGCTGACGACACTCAGTTATATCTTAGTTGCAATAAAGACTCAATTAATTCAAAGATAAATGAACTAAATCGTGATTTAGAAAATATTTTTGTCTGGGCTTCGGCCAATGGCTTAAAAAGTAACCCCAAAAAATCAGTTTTCCTTATTATTTCTAAAAATAATATAATATTAGACAATGAGATGAATATCTACATTGGTGGTTCGAAGAAACGACTTGTGACCACAGCAAAAAATTTAGGTGTAACATTTAACAGTACTGTAACTTCGTCAGATCACATAAATCAAGCTTGTGGAAGAGTTTACAGTAAGCTACGTAGTTTGTGGGCCACACAATATTTCACACCATTGAATATAAGAACTTTAATAGTTAAAACGTATCTTCTTCCAACAATCCTATATGGTGTTGAAATTTTTTCTGGATGTTCTTATCGTGACATGAGAAAACTAATCATAACATATAATAACATAGTTCGCTATGTCTATGGTTTAAAAAAATTTGACAGAATAACACAATTTTCGCGAAGTTTCATGAGTTTGTCTTTTGAGAGTATTTATTTAACCGTCTTAGAATTGCTAGGTCGCAAAGAGGTCGATACATTATTCAGCTACGCCATCGAAATCATGCATCTGAATGCCAATTTTTCATCTTGAGCATACGTCTCTGGAATCAACTTCCGAATTATATTCAAAACACAAACAACGCAATAGTTTTTAGGAAATTACTTAACAACTTAAGTGACTAATTTTTCTCTTTTTCAATTTTAATTTTTATCCAAGTTTAATATTATTATTACTTTCTTTTTTAATTATTCTTTTTATTTTATGTTTTTGTGTAAATTTTGATAACTTGTCTAAATTTTGTATTAAATTATTCTGACTATCCTGATTCTAATACTATAATTTATAAGATAATTTGTCTTGTTGTATTAGAAAATCAATAATACAATAAATAAATAAATAAATTTTTGTTTGAAAATTAAAATTCTGCTAAATAAAATAATTATTTATTAATTACCAAACTCATTTGCCAATTAAATACATATATTTATACGACATATTCTTAGTTTTGTTTCAATACCTTTTTTTCATCGAATTTTATAAATAATAATGTATATTTTAAGGTAAATTTAACAATAAAACCTAATATGTTTATGTTTAAGGACGGTTTTTATTTATTAATAAAACACGGTTCACTTTTGTTTTGTATATTTATTTTAAATTTCTTTTGTGTTACGTTTAGATTTAAAGTCTACAATTTTTTAATGATTTTCAATAGTTTTAGTTTTAATTCCACGTTTAAGTTTTAATTATGTTCAAAAATTTTACTTTTTATTCACTTTTTAGTTTCACGGTCAACGATACAATGATTTTTACAATTAAGAAGATAATTCTTGCAAAAAAACCGACTTCAAAACAATTATATGTGCATCAATTCTAAACTAAAAATTTAAAAGGAAGTAATCTGTAAGAACTTGTACCCAAATCAAATGAAATACTTTTATACTTGTTGCTCTAACGGTCATAACGGACAAATGTCTATCCATAACGGTTCAGGAGATAAAGCCATATATGACGAATTACGTCAGATATGAGGACATCCTTTATTTTTTTTATACTTATTATTACTGTGTCAATAATAATAAGTAACGGTAAGATAGTTCCATATAGCATATAATAACATCAGCTAGGGGACACCCTTTAAAGTACAATTTTAAGTTACTTATTTTAAAGTACAGATTCTTTGTAAATTTCAAATATCTGCCTAAAACGATTCAAAAGTTTGGCCATATGGTTCAATTTACATCAACTACTGAGACACCCTTTATAATTTTAAATATTTATAAATGTTATTATACGGGACATAGTAGTGGAGATTCTATCTTATTTTCAAGTGTTTGTCTATAATGGTTTAAGAGATAGGGCTAGATCAAATTACATCATTTATGGGGACACCCTTTAGTTTCCAAATTTAAATTATATACTTGATGTTATAACGGACTTAGATACACAATTTCTTTGTAAATTTCAACCTGTTACGGTTCAAAAGTTTTGCAATATACATCAAATTACATCAACTATTGGGACACCTTTTAACTTCGAATTATAAATATTTAATTTCTGAATGTAAATACTGGACATTCTGTCCAATTTTCAAGTGATTGTCTACAATGGTTCAAATGATTCATATATTTAAATTAACGTCACATATGGGGACACCTTTAATTTTTAAGTTCATTTTTCTATTAATTTCTGTTATTGGCATCTATAGTAATAAGCAGTTTTTAAAAATTTTAAAATCGTGCCTTTTACGGTTCATAACACACAGAAAAAACATGTATGTTGTATGGGGATACCCTTTAATTATCAAAATTCTGAACTTCTTTTCAAATGGGACCAATCTGTAAGCATTCCCTTTCTAATAAAGGAAAAATTTGTAAAATCGGTTCAGATATTACTGAGTTCTGCAGGTACAAACAATAAAAAAAGCAACATTCAGACGAATTGATAACCTCCTTCTTTTTTTGAAGTCGGTTAAAAAGAAGTTAAATTTGTACAAAATTTAATATTTCTATCGCAAAAATTTAAGGAATGTTAAGCATTTAATGTACAGCGATTAAGGATTGCTTAGGCAATCAAAAACTCTTAATTAGCAGAGAGTAGAAGGTTTGCAAGTGTGATTTTGGGGCATCTAAAGCCTTATTGTAATTATGATGCAATGGTGAGGTTATCGTTTAGCCTCAAGAGGGTGGGAAAGATTTCTGGCATAACATCAGACAGGACTAAATGAGGCATCGGACCTCATTTAGTTCTTTATTTTTCTTTAGTTCAGCTGGCATGATTTATTTTTTTATAGCTGCAAAATACCTGGATGCTATGGCAAGAACCAGTCCAAGACGACGAGCTCTGGTGCCGAACGCCATAACAGCCTTTCTACTTATTTTTGCGACAGCTGCTGCTGCACGATGTTGAGAGCACTAAATCAAATTTAAAAAGGAATGCTTGACGAGCCATCTAGCATGTGCACATCAAAGCATCCAGCACACATAAACGAATTTGGCATCCATCGTGTCTAGGCCACTTAAAATCTATTGCAGATTTTTAAGGGAAAATATTTTTCGCTTCAATCCACCTTTTAGTTGGAGTATTTGCATGAAAATTATGGAACTAAAATTAACTATACCAATAAGTATAAAAATTAAAGATGGCCTTCTCGCCGTAAATTGAGTATTATTAATGGGTGATTTTTTTGAGGTTAGGATTTTCATGCATTAGTATTTGACAGATCACGTGAGATTTCAGACATGGTGCCAAAGAGAAAGATGCTCAGTATGCTTTGACATTTCATCATGAATAGACTTACTAACGAGCAACGCTTGCAAATCATTGAATTTTATTACTAAAATCAGTGTTCGGTTCGAAATGTTCAAATGTGACAAATTTTGTTCAGCGATGAGGCTCATTTCTGATTGAATGGCTACGTAAATAAGCAAAATTGCCGCATTTGGAGTGAAGAGCAACCAGAAGCCGTTCAAGAACTGCCCATGCATCCCGAAAAATGCACTGTTTGGTGTGGTTTGTACGCTGGTGGAATCATTGGACCGTATTTTTTCAAAGATGCTGTTGGACGCAACGTTACGGTGAATGGCGATCGCTATCGTTCGATGCTAACAAACTTTTTGTTGCCAAAAATGGAACAACTGAACTTGGTTGACATGTGGTTTCAACAAGATGGCGCTACATGCCACACAGCTCGCGATTCTATGGCCATTTTGAGGGAAAACTTCGGAGAACAATGCATCTCAAGAAATGGACCGGTAAGTTGGCCACCAAGATCATGCGATTTGACGCCTTTAGACTATTTTTTGTGGGGCTACGTCAAGTCTAAAGTCTACAGAAATAAGCCAGCAACTATTCCAGCTTTGGAAGACAACATTTCCGAAGAAATTCGGGCTATTCCGGCCGAAATGCTCGAAAAAGTTGCCCAAAATTGGACTTTCCGAATGGACCACCTAAGACACAGCCGCGGTCAACATTTAAATGAAATTATCTTCAAAAAGTAAATGTCATGGACCAATCTAACGTTTCAAATAAAGAACCGATGAGATTTTGCAAATTTTATGCGTTTTTTTTTTAAAAAAAAAGTTCTCAAGCTCTTAAAAAATCACTCTTTATAACCACTATAACAACAAATCATAAACACAAAATTAAAAAACACGTCAAAATCACGCCTTGCATGGCGTATGCGGAGTTCTTGTTTTGTTTTTACTGAATGCTTGCAGATACGTTTGATATATGTATGTAGGTTTTTCTGTTAAAAATAGTACTTTTATATGTTCACAACAAACATATATTTTATGATTTTAATATAAAACTATACGAGATTGTACATTCATATGTATTTTTGTATGTACATTATAAGGTGATTTTTGTGTTTTAGGTTTCTTTTATTTAATGAATTGTTAACTGCATATATTTTATAGCGTCAGAAGCTCTTCGGTAAAACCCGGTGAATGACATGATGGCAACTCTAAAAGTTTTAAAACAAATGAAGGTAAGAGCCCGTCTCCATTAGACATAAATTGATAAACATTAACACTAACATCATGTTAGTGTTTAGTATAATGTTTTTTTCAAGTCTTAACATGGTTGTTCAAACATTTGTTTTAACAACCATTTTTAATTGACAACATATATAATTTCTTTGATTTTATTGTCGCACAAATAATAAAAGAAAAAGAAAGCGCGGAAAAATTTTTAACGCAATTGTGTTGGATTTTGCGAAAAAAAACTTAAAAACGAGGTATCAATTTTAATTTCTTTGATTTATTGTTACACAAATAATAAAAGAAAACGCGTAGAAATTTGTATTGCAATTGTGTTGCATTTAGCAAAAAAAAGTGAAAAACGAGGTAAGAATTTTTTCCAAATAACATTCAAATTATATTAATTTAACTATTTTCTTTTAAGCTTTAGGTCTTTAAATAATTTTATTTTTATTTTTTCGATATTTCGCTACTCCTTTGTGTAGCATCATCAGGAAAAATTAACAAATTAACGTTATGAAAATTACAATTAAGTATTGAAAAAATTTTCTTCAAAGTAACATATTTCAAAAAAAATGTTTGTCATAAAATTATTAAAAAGTATTTAAACAAGTACAAACAATAATTAAATTATTTCTTATTTACTAAATGTCTGTAAATTTGAGCTACATTATCTGTGTCTGCCTTAAAATTAATTCTCTGTGTGTTTGGTG